>CATIWR010565462.1:0-38368 GCA_949677035.1 Omphalea diandra | reverse complement strand
ATCAAATCTTTGAGACATGCTTGACAGATTTTGCATTAAATGCTTGTCAGGATGAAATCGCGGTCGCTACTGCATTTCCCGATCGCGAAATCCAAATTCTTCAAGGGAAACCCAGTTTGTATCTAACGGCTAGTCCATATGGCAGTTTCTTATTAGTTCACCAAGAAAATATAGTCATTGTCTTTTACTTACTTTTAGAAATAGCGGTCGCGAGTTTTCTTGCACAGGCCGAGACAGAGGACGCGAATCCATCTGCCAAAGTGGTTAACTTTCTTCCATAGGATTCGCAGTCGCTACCAACAAGATGCCTCCACGAAATTTGACTTCCAACAGTCTTCTAGGACACTTGTCAAGCTGTGATTGTGGACTTGCTTCCCTCTTGAGTTACTTTGAAATTTGCGGTCGCAACTAAGGCATGACTTTCAACGCGAATTCGTCTATCACATTTTGGCTTCTTCTTTTCCAAAGGTCGCGGTCGAGAATGGCTCCGCGATTTCGCCTACTTGAATTTCAGTATGTCTTAACATGATTCGCGATCACGAATCCTAGATTGCGGTCGCGATATACATGTGACTTTGAAGTTTATCAACTCCTTGCATTTCTTCTTGAGAGATTGATTCATTTCTGCAAAATCAACACTTATTTGAAATATTAGTGATGATCAATCTAGTTTGTCAAGATCAAAAGAGGTTCTAAACTTAGGATTAATCATCCTAGTCTAACATAGTGTTATTAATCTTTCAAGAAACCCCATCTAACACTCTAGAAGTAAGCACATAGATATTAGACATCACTTTTTTAGAGATCATGTGCAAAGAGGTGTTGTTGTGTTAGAATTCACTGACACTAATCATTAACTTGCAGATATTTTCACTAAATCTCTAAATGAAGAAAGGATGAACTTCATTAAGAATGAATTAGGAATGTTTGATGGAAGCTCCCTCAAGTGAAAATTTTTGTTTGATCTTATGTTTAATTGCGATGTGTGTGATACGTTTGATTGATGATTGTTATGGATGGTTTTTTATGAATTTCTAAGTGGAACATAAGTTTTTTTTTTTTTGAAATCTTTCGTTCTTATCCTTGCTGACTCACAATTCGCAGTCGCTATTCTTTCTTCACGGTAGCAAATTACAAGTCAATTTCACTTGGCTGTCAAATGTCAATTTACGGTCTCAAAATCCCTTTCCACTGCGAATTTCGATCATTAATTTCAAAATTTTGACCATTACAGCGCGTATTCCTGAGGAAATTTTGTCAGTTACTCATATTTTCTGGAATTTGCGGTCGCGACTCATGAATTCGCAGACGCTAATTTGAGTAACCGCCTCACATTTATATGATTTGATAGCCAACCATTTCCAACCCTTCATAATTCTTTTTCTAGCCATTTTTAGTCATTGATATACCTCTTCAAGGGTTATATATATCCCCTTCAACTGTGTTTTTCTCACAATACTCAAACATCCTCACTCTCTCACAAAATTCTCTTAATTCCTCCCAAACAATCTTCATCTTCTACTATGGCCCCTAAAAGAATCTCTAGAGCCGACAAGTGCAAGGCAGTGGCTCAACCATCTGCCTCCCCTACCCTTCATCTCATGAAGGGAATCACCAAAGAAGAAAAGGAGAGATACAAAGTGAACTCTTTCAAGGTGATTCTTCCCAACAAAATTCCTTCAACCTTCATGCATGAAACCTTAGGGATCAATGACGAAATTCGTTCATTCCTCTCCAATCTAGAGTGGAATGAGTTTAGATTTCATGATGAACCCAGCTATGAAGAGATTGTGCAAGAGTTCATGTGCACTATGTAATTAAGCCGCAAAGCCGAATCTAGAGCTGGATAATACGAGTTAGTGTTTTGTGCCTTTGGCAACCCTCATTTTATTACCTTCGACCAACTTTCTTCTCTTTTCAATTTGCAAGTCGGAGAACACATACCCTTCATCATCTCTACACTTGACGTAATCTACTCCGAATTTTAGTCGGAGATTTCTATTGAAGCAAAACATGACCCCCGCTCTTCTCTCTCTAAACACATCAAATCTTTTCCCTTGTGGATCCTTCATCGCATCATCACTTTTTCAATTAATTTAAGGGATGACGGCAATGAAAAGGTCTCATAAAAGGACTTAGCATTTTTGTTCTACCTCGTCAAGAATAAGCCAATTCAAACTGGTAGATACCTTGTGGATCAATTGATTCATACGAGCACAAAATCGAAAAGCCAGTTTTTACTCCTTTCTCATGTCATAGCCATCTACCGTTTCGTTAAAGCACTTAATGAGGAAAATGAGCAATTCCTCACTAAGAAACTTTTACCCTCCCAAAACTTCTTTGATCTTACATATTTGATCAATGCCAAGGCCATTCATCCAGACACCTATGTGTACACCTTAGGTACGGAAGGAGCTAAGAAAATGGAATCTTCTCAAGCATCGAAAAGGAAGAGATTAGCAATTGAAGAAGCTACTCCATCCATCCCTCCTAAGCTAAAATCTAAGGGTAAACTCTGTCTCTCCACCATTAACAACAAGTTAGATAAACTCATAAGGATGATGAAGAGAAGACTCCTTTTCCTTTCACATTTTCATAGTGACATGGTGGACCTTCAAGAGAAATTGGGAGTCCCCCCATGCCATCTTTCGGACTTTACTGAATTCAAAAACACTCGTAAAGAAGAAGGCAATGATGAAGTCGAGGATGGAGATGAGGCTCAAGGTGAAGATTAAGGTTAAGGTGAAGATGAAGATCTTTCTGAAGATGATTCTCCAACTTTTTAAATTAGGGATACTTTTTACTTTTCTATTTTCTGTTTTTGTTTGAAAAGTTTGTGATCCCTAGTTATGAATAAATAAAATTTGTCTCTTTGATATATTATCATCTTATGTGATTGCCCTTTTCTATTGCTTTTTTGTTCCTTTTAAATACTTATGCATGATTTCTTATTCTTCTTTCCTTATGCACCCTCTTTTTTATCTTGCCAAAGGAGGAGAGATAGTATAATCTAAGTTTAAAGAAGAGGAAATTATAAGGAGATTACAATTTGCACAATTATAGCATAAGTTGAGGGGGAACATCAATGAGCAATATACTTATTTTTTATCACCTTTGATTGAATGAATGACATACTTAGCAAATTTTGTCTTAAGCATTCAATGAATCATATTACAATCCAACTTCACTTTTCTGCATCGTTTTCACTTTGGATTAATCCAAGTTGTCAAAATCAAAAAGGGGGAGATTGTTGGACTAGGGTGATTAACCCCAAGTCTTGGACCTCTTTTGATCTTGACAAAGGTGATTAATCATGTCTAATGTTTCAAATTACTATTATTTTGCAGCCTTTAGTTTTTATCTAAGTTGGAAGTTGGATGTAGCTTAAAATCTTCAAAGTATGTAAAGTGTCTTCTAAATCGCAACCACTACCTTGGATTTAAGACCGCGATCCATTACAAGACTTGCAAAGAAGTCAGGTAGGTAAAATCGCAGAGCCATTCTCAGCCGCGATTCATCCAAATGATGGAGTCCAAAATTGGCAAACGAATTTGTGGTGTGTGTCACGCCCTAGTCTCGATCACGAATTTTAAAGTAACTCAAGAGGGAAGCAAGTCCACAACCACAGCATGACAAGTGTCTCAGTGGACCATTGAAAGTCAAATTTTGAAGAGGCATCTTGTTGGTAGCGACCGCAAACTATGAAGAAGAAGATGACCATCTTTGGTAGACGAATTCACATCCTTCTATCGCGGCCTGTACAAGAAAGCTCGTGATCGCAAATTCTAAAAGCAGTGAAAGGAAACAACTATATTTTCCTAGCAAACCAATCAGAAATTACCATGTGGACTAGCCATTAGACACAAACGGAGTTTTTCTTAAGAAATTTGGATTTCGCGACCATGAATGAGTAGTAACGACCGCGAATAAAGACTGTCAAGCATTTAATGCAAAAGTCTGTCTAGCACACTTTGAAAATCTTGTAACAGTTTTATTACAACGTCTCTTTGGTGGATAGAGGCTATAAATACCTCACCAAATAGATGTAAATGCAATTTATAACCAAACTCTTGCGATTTTGCTACTCAATCTTTTCTCTTCTTTAATTGATTGTTTAGTGTAAGCATAAACACCATTTGTAAAGGTTGTAGTGTTAGCCTGTTAAAACACTCTAGAGAGGTTGTTGTGTGAGCCTAAAAAAGACAAGTGTAAAGGTTGTTGTGCGAGCCTCTAAAACATAAATGTAAAGGTTATTGTGTGAGCCTTAGAAAACACAAGTGTAAAAGTTTGGTGTGAGCTTGAAAACACCATTAATAGTTAGTGGAATACCCAATTGCTAAGAATTAGGGAGTGGACGTAGGGTCGATTATAACCGAACCACTATAAATCGTGTGTTTTCATTTCTCTTCTACTCTTCTATTTTAATTTTTACACACCAATTCAAACCCCCTTCTTAGTGCTAAAGGCCAACATATTTAATTCAAATCTTAGCAAAAAACTCAAAAATAATAAATAAATTATCTAACTTCTCAGGTATGTGTTTTAATTTTTTATAGTTATTCCATGAGTTAATTTAGATAATTTTTGCATAGATTTCAAGAAATTAAAGTGGCACACAAATTGAGACAACAAGTTATTAGGCAAACGACAAATACATTTCAAAATTTAAAGGGTAAATGTCTGATAACTAGTTCTAAATGTTTTTAAAGTTTACCTAATATTTGCATAGAGGAAATAGTTTCGGGACAGTGCCTATAATCTAAAAAGTGCTTAAAGTAGAAGGAAAAGAAAAATAAAAAATAACTAAAGTAGGACTATCATACCCAAAGTTACCACAGCTAGGTGATAGTGCAGGTCATAGACGATCTATATATCTTGGCTCTACTCCAATCCATTCTACATGATTTTGGGCAAAACACGCATCAAAGGAGAAACTGAGGTGAAACCCTAAGCAACCTTTAGCTGTTTTGGTGCATTATAAATAGTAGCCTTACCCTTACGAAAATTAACATCGGCATCGAACATTGAATTGTCAAACTCGACTATCATAATTCTAAAAGTAAAAGGAAGCCTAAAGTTAGTTCAGAGAATTTGTTAGTGAGAGTAAGAAGAGAGAAGATAAAGAGAATGCACAAATGAGGGGAAGGGTCGAACTGCAACCCTTATATAGTGAAGGTGGTCTATACAGACATGCCTTATCTATACAGACAATTAATGCTCTTTTGTGCCTTAAAACTATAGTGTCACACCATGTTGCACTAGGTAGTCCATCAACTTAGCTATATAGACAAGGTTCTTATTTGTACATACCACTAGAACCCTGATGAGCAAAATAAAAAAAAAAAAACAAGAAAAAGGGAAGGTTCGCAATAAAAAACCAACTTTGCCTCCCAAAACCTAGAGAAACTACTTCCAACCCTAAATTTTTGCTAAGAATTAGAAAATTACCTTGAAATACCAAAATTTACCCCTATGAGTGTTAAAAGGACTTCTAGAGAAAAAATTGCATTGATAAGGCTATTTTTGTAAACGACTTATCCCTACTAGTTACTTAAACCATTTCAAATGTAGAACAACTGTCCAAATGCAAAAGTCATCCCTAAAAGGCACTAGAAGGGCCATTATGATACAAAACCATCCTAAGACATGAAGGAAGAACTCCTGAGCAAGAATTTCCCTGCCAAAGTGACTGAGATACTACAAGCATATTCAAGAACATCAATAGCTACATGAAAGCTGCTAAACTACCTAATACTTACTAAAAGGCTATTGTGGACATATAACCAACACTAGTACCTACTAAAGAGCTACCAGGATAAACTTAGTACCTACTAGAAAGCTGTTAAGACTCTTAGTACCTGCCAGAAAACTGCTCATATGCCCAATACCTGCTATAAAGCTATTGTCGCCATGCAACCAACACTAGTACCTACTAGAAAGCTGTCAAGATAAACTTAGTATCTACTACGGAGTTGTTAAGACCCTTTGAAGACTTTAATATACGCTTAAGGAGCTGTTAAAAAATTGTATCCTTTGGTATCTTTTTCTGATGTTTACATTTTAGCATTATTTTACTGAGTCTTATTCAAATGGTTATTATTTTCCAAGCCCTCCATAAAAACTATAAGCACGATAAAAACTATGAGCACTAGATTTTGTTTTTGCCTTAGGATGCATACCCAATGATGAAAAATTATTGAATTCGTCCCCCAAAATGTAAAGGAGGAAGTTGCAAATAAGGAAGAGCAAAGCTTAAGGAAGCCCTGGATCAATTCTAAAGCCCAATTAAGAACCATCCATAAAGCATTCTGCCATCATCAACTTGGTTGTATAGTTAACCACTTAGTTGTACAGCTAAGACAAGAACTTAGTGGATAAGAGATTCAAACACCTAGACCTTTACCATTAACATGTCTATATAACTCTCTTTGACTAAGAATAGCTTGCAAATCTTTTCTTCTTGTCCATTCATTTTCCTTATTCTTTAGGGTTTCTTAGGAATGCCTTATTAGCTCTAATGATAGAATAAAGGTATGTTTTATGGCCTAGGACCCTTATTCACTCAAATAATAGAATAATGATCAATTTAAAATTTAGTTTTTTTTTTTTTATGATTTTGTGCCACTAATCTTTTCTTCGTCATATCTCTGCACCTTCTTGTGTGCTAAACATTCTATTTTCGTATCATTTTGACAATGATTAAAAGAGGGATTGACGACCCTAATGACCTTAAGAGCTTTGTAATCTTTATTGATTATTCCTAATTTTCATCATGCTCTGATCATCCATCATTATGTGGAGGTGACTAGCTATCTAACTAGTTCATTCCATTCATTTGTTTGAAGGTGGCTATTTTGATTAGAGTTGAGGAGAAAGTTTAACTCTTTTGACCCTCCCACCCATAACCACACCCCCCCCCCATTTTGTCACATTTCATGGTCAGCAAATAGCATCCAACATATGAGTTATCAATTGAACTTGAATAAGAAATTCATTCACAGACTAACTAGATTCTTGTATGAGATTATGAAGAGTAGTCCATCACTGAAAATAGTGAGCAAGTCTAATGGTTTGATATCAATTAGCCAAGAAATCTTAAATTTCTTTTGCAGTGCCATAATGAGCAAATTGGATTTGAATAGATGGAGCAGAGGTATTGCAAAACCAAGTAATGATCTAATGATTTTTATTATCCCATTTTTCAAGACAATCCATAAATTTGACATCAGTTTCATCTTACTCTTTGGTTGGCTTAGTGATATCTCTAGTGACAATATGCTAAAGCTTGCTACCTATCAAGAAACTTTTCATTCCTTGAACCCATATATTATAGTTTGAGTCAATCAAAGTTATTGCAAGCTTTACAATATCATATTTCTCCATTTTGAAGTAAAGAATTTAGAAATATAATGCAAAAGAATAACAAAAAAAATAACACAAATGCCAAGAGACAAGAACCTGAAAATACATATGCAGAAAAAAAAAATTAGAAAGAATGCTCTAATACTATATAGAAGAAATTTGTACTTCTAAGTTATATTTGTTTGTACAATATAGACTAGTTTTTATATATGAAATCTAAGACTAAAAAAGGAATGAAAATCTGTCAATTATTATGATACATAAAATCTATCAGTTACCGTAAATAAGGCCATTGATTTGGTGATTCCCATAATTGAGGCAATTGATTTGGAAATTCTTATAATCACATTAAAAAAAATTTTCAATTTTGATGTTTCACTTTTAAATAGTCTTATCTTATTACTAAACTAAAACAACATTTTAAAATATGGGATTGACGAATACATGGAAAGTATTTCAAAATGTTAATTCTCTTTTATTTCATATAGAATAGATTAGATAGAGATTTCTTTCGGTATATTTAAAGTGGATTACACCTTTTGCATGCCATTTACTTTGATTTTTCACAAAAGTTAAATCCCTACTTTCCTATTTGTGTATGTATTTTTAAAAAAATTAAATTACCGATAAACTCTTTAGTTTCCCGCCATTTAATATTTATTTTAATGTTTTCTCCGAATATTTATTCTTTAACATTGTTGCTATTGTTATTGTTTTCGGCCCACAGACATTGTCGCATAGCCCGAGATTACATTACAACCTTCTCTACATATTATCTTTTGCTGCTGGGTTTTGATTTATTGTTGTTCCTTTGCTCTGGCTGTTGAATTCATACTATTGAATTATGAAGGGTAGCCATTATTTAGATTTTACACCTTAAGAGGCAGAATTATCTCTAAAGCTAGCTTTCCAGTTTTCGAAACTCAGAATTAAGGGTGGTAGTTTTCGCTTTGACTCGAAATTTGACTCAAACTTGTTGAAAAAAATTTAATCCGACTCGATCCGATATGAAAGTAAAGGATATTCAACTTAATCCGATTCAAAATTAATCCAATCTAAAATTGATTCGATTTTAATTGACTTTATTGATAGACTTGATTTATACGATGTAAATTATTTAAATATTTAAAAATTAAAATAAATTAAAATTATAAATGATTCAAACTGTCCATAATCGAAAATAATTTAACCTGAATTGGCCTATAAATCCATTAAAAAAAACTACAATTCAAAATCAAACGAAAATTACCTGACCAGAAATTAGCTACCTATACTCAGACTTCAATTTTCTAATAGCTTTTAGGATGCCTTTAGCCGTTAGAAATTCGGAATCCTAAGCTTTAGTCATATCCAAAATATTATTTAAGATTATGTTCGTCCAGTTGTTACGAGACAATTGCCAGACATCCTGTTTAAACCCAAGTGAGTTTTATTAGTTTTTATTATGAACATGAGTCCGATCTTAGGTGGCCTTATCTAGTAATTAGTTAAGAGAGTTGATAATCTATGAAAGCGTGTGGGACCAAATGGTGAATCTAACACTTGTAGGCATGTGCACTGCATGATACGTTACACAAGTCATAGAAAGTAAACTACCATTAATGTCTTTATAGTGGCTCCTAGATTTTTCATTGACTTGAGGCATTTGTGCGGTCTAAAGCAAAACAATGACCACGACGACTCTCTTCATGTGAATATAACTATAGTTTTGAAAGAATAGTTCTTACCTAGTTTAATTGTTGTCATCTGTACATTCTAGTGAACTCATTTCAACTACCTGAATAAAATCTAAGAAGCATTGTTTTAAAATTGGGCCAGAGTTCCAACTAATTAATTGGTTGATTGATTCTTTATTTGATTAATTTATTCAATTTGATCAATTTGGTTCAATTAAATCTTTTTTAAAAAATATATATAAATAATATTTATAAATAAAAAATATATATAATATGATAAAGTAATGAAAATTATTTTTTAAATTTAAAATTTGAGTAAAATATTGTAATTTTAAAATTATTCATGAAATGACTTAATTTTAAGTTGATCCTATTTGATTCAATTTTTAGTTTTAAGTGCTTTTTTAATTTTGACTAATTTTTTTTGTTTTCGCTGATTTTTTAAGTAATTGATTTTTAATACTAAACCAAATTTGATAACTGGCGGACTCTTGATTTCATCAGTCTCCAATCTGGTTTGGTTCTAAAAGCACTGTCTTGAAGTAGGGCTAATACTAAATTTAGTTAGTTGAATAGTGTAGATTTTATATCCTCGTATAATTTAAAAGTAATGTTGTTTAGAACTAGTTCGTGTGCACACGAATAAGTAAGGAGCCACTTGAGGAATGGATCTCATATTTGTATACACACGAATTTATGTGCTTGCCATAATATAGATTTTATGTTTTCAATATTCGTATGAAATTACTTCTCGTAACGTTTTGGTAGACTCTAATTAGGTACAGTGACAGTCTATGAGTGTTCTCTCGAGTAGAAATTTGTGAGTTTCTCCATTACAATCTACAGCCTTTCTCCTCCACTTGTATTCTATTTGGACCCAACTGTTTATTTTCCCAAATCAACCTTCGGTAATCCAATTCCTCCGCTTTCTGGTTTGTGAAACCTTAATATGGATTCCATTGCGCCAAACACAAATGACTCACCACATCAACCCATGCCTCCATGAGAAAACTTTACCTTACAGATAAGTGTCCATTCGACTGCTGCAGAAATAATTCTGGTTGGCAAAATTATAACCCAAAAATAGTAGTGCATTTCACCTCCAAAACATCCTCAAAAGCATATGGGTAGTGTCTCCTGAGTTCAAAGTGCAAGAGGTACCCTCGCATAACAATATCTTCCTGTTTTCCTTCTCTCATGAACGGGACAAACACATGGTAACAGAAGGGATGCCATGGGCAATTAACAACAACCTTTTGGTTTTGAAAAACTGGCATCCAGAGTCAAAAATTGAAGACAACAATTTTATCACTTGTCCTTTTTGGGTTTAAATCCATGGCCTTCCTTTGAATCAGATGACCAAGAAAAATGCATAGTCATTAGGAATCTTTTCCATGGATTATTGGCGGTGGATTTCAATCTAGACAATCAAATTGCTGCTTTCGGCTGCATGAGGACAAGGGTCCTAGTTAATATTCAGAATCCCTTACATGAAGGGTTTACAAATGAAAGGGCAAACAAATCATTAATGAGAGTGAGGTTCAGTATGAACAGCTTCCTGACTTTTATTATTTTTGTGGCGTGATAGGTCATGTGGAAAAATTTTGTCCAAGCATCACAAGCATAAATAATTTTGAGCAACTTCAAGGTAAAAGATAGGAGTTCGGTCCTTGGATAAGAGTAAAGATGTTCGTTGGTCGTAACCATCACAAATATATTGAGCAACTCCAAGGGAAAAGACAGGATTCAGTCTTTAGATAAGGGTAGAGATATTTGTGGGTCCTAACCATTGGCACCATAGTAGTGCATCACAGAGCAATCAACCTTTGTTCCAAATTGAGGAGGACAAGGAGCATGGTAGTCATGTGAGGAGAGAGGGACGTAGAATTGAAGCAAATGCATTTATCTGAAGAAGCACTCTCACCTGTAGTTGCCCTAATAAGAACTTGATAGCCAGGAGTCATGTCACAAACAGGGAACCAATGAACAAAGCCAACAGTTATAATACCAGTCTTTGCTGCCCTAGAAAATTTTCCGATTGAGAAGAGTATGGTCACCCATGATTTTGACCTACCTAACCTAAGCCCAAAATTTTAGCCATATGCTCTAGAAAAAGAAACCAAAGGACATTCAAGAAGAAGATAACCCAATTAGTTGGCCTAATAACCTCTCAATTTTAATAAGCCCATCCATATCATTCAAACCAATACCAAACAGCCCAACCCTAAAAAGTAATCTCATCCTTCCATAAGATGTCCCAAAGGCTTTAAGCTTAACAATTACAAAATCCCTCTAATTTTGCAATAGGGACCTAGGAAGTCCCTTCAAGAGGACATAAAAAATACGTACACTTCAAGTTGAAAGCTTTGGCTAAAGAGCCAAAATAGAGAAGCTTAGTACATTTAGAAGATGTTCAAGAAAGGAAGAAAGAAAACTTTGAAAACATAAGGGCAGCTAAAGGTAATGGCAATAGCAAGTGCTCCAACAATCCAAAAAGGGTTATGGTTGCTAGCTAAAAGCCACCATAGGAGCAATGAGCATCATTGCATGGAATTGTCAAAGGTCTAGGCAACCTCTAACAAATCAAGCTCTTAAAGGGCTAATTTATAGGAATAGCCTAATTTTGGTGTTCTTATCTCAAACTAAAAAGATAGCCACCTTTTTGGAGTCTTGGAGAAATCAATTGGGTTTTGTTAATGCTTGTTATGTAGAACCAAATGGGTTGCTAGACGGCTTATCTTTATGGTGGACTAGTGTATGTGATGTTGATATTTTATATAAAGATAAAAATTCTATTGATATTCTTATTAATATTCCAATGAAAATACATATTATTTTATGTATGGTGATCCTAAATCTCAAGGTAAAATTACCTTTTTGGAAAAAATTTTATCTCTTAATTTGGATGATGGTAGTCCTTGGCTATGTATAGGAGATTTCAATATATGTAGCTCCAATGTTGAAAAGTGGGGAAGGAGAGGCATTAACAGGAGATTGGCTCAAACATTCCAAGACTTTATATATAAAGGCAATCTGATGGACCTTAATAATAAAGGGAATATGTATATATGGTCAAACAAACATAGTGGCACTAACAGATCATAGAGAGATTGGATAAAGTTGTCGCTAATCCTGAATAGAGAATTCTATTCCCCTTTGCCCATATTTTTCACGGCCCTTTTATGGGTTATGACCATCGATCCCTATTACTTCATCTAGCTAAGTGCTCAAGAAAAGTGAGAAAATCCTTCAAATTTGAAACTAAATGGACTATCTCTGAAAATTGCAGGAAAGTGATTGAAGATGCTTGGGCATTAACGAATCAGTAGGCCACAATTCCTTAAACCCTGAATAAGTGTCAGTGTTCAATGTAAGTCAGTGTTCATTGTAATCTTGGAGCCATTTTGAATTTAAAAACTCTTAGCATGAAATTCTAGAAATCTCAGCAATGCTAGAGGATTTGATGTCCAACTCGCATTCTGATGTTCATAAACACCAAACAAATATTTTAAAAGCTCAACTAAAGCATTTGTGGGCACTTGAGGAGATGCACTGGCACCAAATATCAAGAATCAACTATTTATCATATGGAGATTCTAACACAAAATTTTTCCACACTAGTGTAGTTTAAAGAAGGCAAAGGAACCAAATTTCCCAAATTCAAAATAGTCAAGGGCATTGGATTCATAATGAAGACTAAATAAAGACAAATTATTTCTTTCTATAAATCTTTATTTTCAGCAAATTTCACTCACATCTTATACTTCTCTCTATAAAATATCACTATTATTATATCCTAAGAGATGAATGAAGTGTTCATGACTTTTATAATAGAGAGTGATGTTGCCTCAATTGTGTTTAGTTTCAAAGTCTTCAAAGCTCTAGGGCCTAATGGATTCTTAGGCTTTTTTTTTTTCCAGAAATATTAAGATATAGTCAAACCTTAGGTGGTAAAGATGGTTAGAGATTTCTTTGCAACAATAACTCTTCATGTTGAGATAAATTGTACGCACATTGCCTTGGTTCTTAAAACCAAAACTCCACTTCGTTTAATCATTACCACCGAATCAGCCTTTGCAACTACACTTACAAGATCATCTTAAAAACTCTTGCCAATCGACTGAAGTCATGGTTGGATCAAATAATGTCACCTTTCCAATCAGTGTTTGTGTCAGGAAGAAACATTTAAGATAACTTTATAATGGCTTACAAAGCCTTCTATGGCATAAAATAAAGAAAGAAAAATAGAGGACATGTTATGGCCATAAAAGTATACCTTTATAAGGCATACGATAGAGTTGATTAGGATTTTCTTTTTTAGCTAATGGCATATTTGGGCTTCTCTTCAAAGTGGATAAGCATGATCAAAGTATGTGTAACTACTGTCTCTTATGCTGTGATCGTAAATGGTTCCACCTCAAAATATTTTCTCCCTTCTAGAGCAATCCGACTATGGGATCAAATATCCCCTTATATGTTCCTTCTAGTATCTGATGTATTATCTCATAATCTAGAAGAGGTTATCATTTCAGGAGCTTTAAAAGGCTATAAGGTAAAGAGGCATTGCCCTACTTTATTCTACTTATTGTTTACAGATGATACGATTATGTTTGGGAAAGCATCAATGCAAGAAGCACTCACAATCCTATCTATTATTAATTACTATAGTTGTGATCAGGGCAACAAATAAACAATAGAAAGTCATATATTACTTTCAGCAATAATATTCCTTTGAACCTCATAATGCAAATTTATAGCTAGATGTGCATCAAGAATTCTAGTTCACTATCCAAGTACCTAGGGCTCCCTACTTTATGGGGTAAGTCAAAAAGGGAAGCGTTAAATTTCATATATGACAAGGTTGTAAAAAAAGAATTAGGGATGGAAGGCTAGTTTGTTATCTCATGCTGGGAAAGAAGTCCTAAAATCAGTCCTTTAAGTCATCCCATCTTATGTGATGTCAATATTCTTGCTCCCAAAAAGCTTGGCTACCTTTTTAAAGAAGCTTACTGCCAAGTTTTGGTGGAATCAAAACACAGAAAAAAAGGAAATTGCATTGGATTAACAGACATAAAACTAGTAAGGATAAAGTCTAAATGAGAATTGGGTTTCAAAGATATGTGATTTTTCAATACTGCTCTACTAGCAAGGCAAGCATGAAAGATTGTGCAAAATCCAAATGCCTTATAGGTTAGGATTTTGAAAGGAATCTATTATCCTCATTTAGATTTTTCTATTAGTGAATTTAGGGTATAACTCACATAGGCTTGAAAGAGCATTTTAGAAAAAAGGAAAGCTATCAACTTGGGATTACTTTGGAATATAAAGAGAGGGGGTTTCATCAACGTTTGGGTAGAGCCATGAATTCTTTCACTCCCTCAATTTAAGTTGTCATCTCCAAAACCTCATGGTTGTCCCTTTAATTTTGTTACAAATTTAATTGATAATATGATAAGATCCTGGAACCTACCAATCATAATGGCTTACTATTTTTCAGAGGATGCTAAAGTAATTTTAAAAATCCCTCTTAGCAATGAGTAAGCCCAAGACTATAGAGTTTGGCACTTTAATGCAAATGGGGTTTTCTCAGTTAAGTCTTGCTATTATGTGTTGAAGAAAACTTACGATGTAAAAGCCTATTTGTCTTGTCCATCGCCTTCTCATGTAGCAGATAAAAAGCTATGGAAATCCACATAACACCTTCAACTCCCCTAAAAAATTAGAACTTTTCAACAGAGGGTGGCCTCAAACTCCTTACCAACCAAGATCAATTTATATAGAAGGCGATACTCTTTAAATCCAATATGTGACTTGTAAGGAAGAACTCTTGAATCAATATAACATATGTTATTCTTCTTTGAACATGTAAAGGCTAAATGGTTTGGTAGTGGGTTAGGTTATAGCCTTAATCTAAATGGCTTCTCATCCTTTGAGAATTGGTATGTGAACACTTCTTTTATGTTTAAATCAACAGGTTAAGAAAGACAACCTTAAACTATTAGCCTTTCTTAATTGGAAAATTTGGAAATCTAGAAATAGATACGTATTTAAAGGAACTCATCCTATTCCAACAAAGACAATTGCAGAAGCAGCTTCTTCTTTGGTAGAAATCATAAGCATTCTTACTCATACATAGTTCAAGGTTCAACCCACTTAGGCTATGGTACATCAGCACCCTGTTAATGTTTGGATTCTCCCTTTCCAAGGGACTCCAAAAATTATTACAAGTGTTTTTCTAAGGCTCACACTCAACCTAGTGTTTAGGCTCATGTCAAATCTTACAAGTATTTTATCAAGGCTAACACTTGAACTTATACAAGAGTTTTCTAATGCTCACTCACAAACTCAAATAAGAGTTTTCTATTCAAGGGCTCACTCTCAAACCCAAACCTAAAGTGTTTATAGCTCAGACCAACTATGTATAAAGAAATAAAATTATGAGAATTTACTTTGCGAGAGTTTTGGCATAATCAATGGTTATCCTAGCATTCAAGTCCATTCGATGGTGTATTTATAGGCAACAAGCACCTAAGAGACGTTACAAATAAAACTATTTCCAAATCTCTAAAGTAAGCTACACAGATCATGCATTTAATGCTTATCAAATGTAATTTGCAATTAAGACCTTCATTCGCAGTCGCGAGTTTCACATAAGTTCGTTTGTATCTAATGGCTAGTCCATGTGGCATCACACCATTGGTTCTTCAAAAAAAATAATTTTTGTATTTCTTGAGCAATAATGAAAGTTGCGATCGTTTTTTTCTTCTTTGGATGCGATACTTACGGCGAAATCATCAACTTGAATAGAGAAGTTGCTTCATTAAATTCGCGATCGCTACATTTCTTTTGCTATCATTAAATTTGATCTTCTAACAGTTCTTTAAAACACTTGCAAGATCTAGTTGAAGATTTGGTTCCCTCTAAGCGAATGCAAAATTCACAATCGCAACTATGAACGTGACATGCTTTGTGAATTTGTCTGAATGAGAATTATTCAACTCTTTTGAAAGATAGTGATCACGAGCTTCTAATTCGTGATCGCGAATTAGAGTACAAATGTTAATAATTGAGATTAAGGCTCCCATTCAATTTTCAATGCAGACCAATCTAAAAATTTATAAAATCAACACTTGAAATTGGTGTTAAAACATATCAATCTACATTGTCATGATCAAAAGAGAGTTTTGACTTAGATTTGACCAACTTAGTCTAACAATCTCCCCCATTTTTATTTTTACAATCTAGTAGAATATGCAAAGGATGATTAATCAATTATGTATAAAGTGATTCAAACTATAAGTATGAAATTGCTCCCCCTCAATTCATATTCCTCCTTAGTTATTCTAATAAGACCATTGTCTTAGCTTATCAATTATATTTTAATTTTCTTTCCCCTTTTTGTATGTTCCCCCTTTATATATTTAGTCAATTATCTCTCCCCCTTTGTCAAGATCAAAAAGAGAGAAAATAAAAGGGAATAAGAGAGAGAATGGGGAATATGAGAAAGAATGTCCATAAACTTGTCAATTGCATGAACTTAAATAATAATAGCAAAAACAAGCAATTTGCATAATTGATCACAATTTGTCACATAAAAAGATAAATAGATGAAATATAAATTGTATGGAAATTTCATAAATAAACATAAATGCAAAAACATTTAAAGTTGTTTGATCGCACAAACTAGGGCTAAGAATTTAAGAATTTTCATATATGGCCCTAATATAGAGTATATGATATTTGATGATTGATTTATACATTTGAAATATAGAAAATCTCAAATGCAAAATGAACTTGTTCAACTCATCATACAATCAATCACATCAAATCAAACAAGTCAACACATGAATATATCATGCAAAAAAAAAAATGCATAAAACTCCCCCTAAACATATGCATAAATATATCAAGTTAAAAACATAGGAGGTAAGGGATACATTACAAGTTTAATATCACTTGTTTGATACCAAATAACCTTTTGAAACTTTATCCCTTCTTTATTAGCAATCTTCATTCACCTTTAGATTTTTCATATTGAGAATTTGGTGAAGGAGTCTCAATCCTACAATATCAAACTCTTTACTTTGGTACCCAAACATACTCGGGTCCTTATGGATTAGTCTTAAAAAGGTCCTCCAATTTGAGATGTGTCTTCCTAATGTGGCAAAAGATATTGATGTGCTCATATCTCATGCAATAATGGCATTGGAATTTAGACTTATGAGTCTTTCTTTTATGAGCAGCCTTATTGTGAGTAAAAGACCTTCTCATACTTTAGTTTTATGAATATATGCAAGTGCATGAGTGAGGAGAAGTAGATGAGAGATTTTTATGTGTGTGTGTGTGTGTGTGTTTAAGCATGCCTTTTTATGTACATGTATGCATGTTTACCTCTTTTAGGCTTACCTCTTAAGCCTTGGGGAGCCCTTCCTTTGCCCTTAGGCATAGGTGGCTTAGTGCTACGAGTACTTTTCTTCCCAATGACCTCAATACTAGAACTTTGAGGTGTTGATGCTTTAATGAATGTAGTAGGAGAGGATGTAGATGAAAAGGCTCCATTGAAGCCTAAACCATGTCTTACTAAGGGTGGCCTTTGAGATACGATAAGTGTATCCAAAGTTTATTTCCCTTTGTGATGTTTTATAGATGGAATTCCTAAGGTCAATTACTTTTCCTTTTAAAGTTTCATTTTCTTTTCTTAGAGAATTAAGAGAGGATGAAGAATTAAAAAGATTTTCTAAGAATTTTTTGAGTTCTTCATTAGAAGTCTTTAAGTTACTTACAAAATCATTTAAGCATTTAAATTCATCCTCAAGTTTTGAATACTTTTTCTTATATTTTTTCATTTGAGACTTATACTTTTCACATCTTAAGGTTAAAGCTTTAAAAGCTCATCATCCACATCATTAAATGCATCATACTCATAACAAGAGTGTAGAGAAGTACTTACTTCATTGGAGACGTCTTCTTGAGCCATGAAGCAAAAGTTTCCAATTTTATCACCTTCTTCTTCATCATTTGAATCATCATCCCAAATAACCTTGAACCTCTTTTTCTCTTCCTTATCATAATAGAAAGATGACTTTTTTTAGATTCTTCTTTCTTTTCTCCTTTTCATTAACTCCTTGGTCCTTCTTGATATCTTAGCAAGCTCTTCTTCTTATTCTTTGTCACTTTCATTTGAGTCATTTGAGCTTGAACCATTTTCTTGAGCTTTGAAGGTGAGAGTTTTCTTTTCCTCTTTGTCCTCTTAGCTTTTTCATCTTTTTATTCTTTTTGAGAGCCATTTTATGAGTGAAAAGCTTGCTAATGAGAACATCAGTTGGCACCTTTCCAATCTCTAGATTGGATTTTTGAATGTTGCATACTCTTGCATTAAATTTATCCAATGGAAGAGATTAAATATTTCAGTATTTACCTCATAATTGGTAAGAATTCTTCCAAACTTTTTTATGTCTATGACAATAAAGAGGAGTTTATTTATCATATGGGTAAAACTTTCATTATCTTTCATCATGAAGAGCTCTCACTCTGTCACATACATCTTCAACCTACTTGATTTCACAAGAGTTGTGCCTTCATGATAATTTTCTAGTGCTTTCCATATGGCATGTATGATTTGATAATATTGGACTCTTCCAATTTCTTCTCTTAACATAGAGCTTAGAAAAGTAGTCATTGCCCTCTTGTTCTTCTCATTTACCTTCCTATGTGTTTCACTTCATTCTTCTCTTGCAATTGCCACCTCTACTCCTTCAACCATCTTCGTTGGAGGCTTCTACTCTTCAAGTACATAATCTTATAAGTTGATGAGATTGTTGTCAAGATAGATCTCCATTTTATGCTTCTAAAAAGCATAATCATTGCAATCAAAGTGGGGATTAAGGTGAGAGTGAATACCTTCTTGTGCCATTGATCTTTTCTAACACAATTAAGGCTTGAATTGAGACCTAACTATGATACCAATTATTGGCCTTTGGGTGAATTAGTGGAAAATTTGAACTTTTAGAGGAAGCTAAAAGATTAGAGAAAGAGTAAAAGAATAATGAATATAAGAGTTTTATAATGGTTCAGGTATTAACTAAACCTACATTCACTCTTCAATTTACTAATTGAGTATTTCACTAAATCACCAGTATTTTACAAGCTCACACTCAACTTAATGTTTAGGCTTGTACCAAACTTTATAGGTGTTTTTCCAAGGCTCAAACTCAACCTAGTGTTTAGGCTCACACTAAACCTTACAAGTGTTTTTCCAAGGCTCACACTCAACCTAGTGTTTAAACTCACACCAAACCTTACAAGTGTTTTATCAAGGCTAACGTTCAAACCTATACAAGAGTTTTCTAAGGCTCATTCTCAAACCTAAACCTAAGGTGTTTATAGCTCACACCAAACTATGTACAAAGAAATAAAATAATCAGAATTAACTTTGCAAGAGTTTTGGCATAATAAATGATTATCCTCTTGCATTCAATTCCATTTAGTGGCGTATTTATAGGCAACAAGCACCAAAAAGATGTTACAAAAAAACTATTTTCAAATCTCTAAAGTAAGCTAGACATATCTTGCATTTATTGCTTTCAGATATAATTTGTGATCAAGACCTTCATTCGTGATCGCGTGTTTCACATAAACCCATTTGTATCTAACTGTTAGTCCAAATGGCATCACATCGTTGTTTTTTCAAGAAAAATGGTCATTGCATTTCTTAATCAATAGTGAAAGTCACAATCGATATTTTCTTCTTTAGAAGCGATGCTAACCATGAAATCATCAGCTTGAATGGAGAAGTTACTTCATCAAATTTGTGATCACTACACTTCTTTTACTACCGCAAAATTAGATCTTCTAATGATTCTTTAAGATATTTAGCAAGAATTGGTTGAAGATTTGGTTCCCTCTAAACGAATGGAAAATTTGCGGTCGAGACTATGGACATGACATGCACCACGAATTCATTTGTATGAGAATCATTCAACTCTTTTGGAGGATAGCGGCCATGAGCTTCTAATTCGTGATTGTAAATTAGAGTGTAAATGTTAATCTTTAAGATTAAAGTTTCCATTTAACTTTCAATGCAAACCTATCTAAAAATCTGCAAAATCAACACTTGAAATTGATGTTAGAACATATTAATCTACATGGTCAATATCAAAAAAGAGTTTTGATTTAGGTTTGACCAAACTAGTCCAACACTTTTTATGCTAATGAGTCTCAATCTGCTGGAATTACTATTGTGTAGAAATCGCCAGGATAGGATACTGGAAGGTAAAACCCTGTTGACTAGATGTTCATCGCCATTAATCGCAAAAGCTCAAGCTTTAAAGATGGCGATAGTGCTAGTAGTTGCTAGGAGTCCACAAGAATCAACTGTTGAATTTGATTCTTTGCGTTGTATTCAGTCCATTTCAAAGACATCTCATTCCTCTCCATGGGAAATAGCGGTTGTTGTCTAAGATATCATCATTTTGTTGAGGGCAAACTCATGTATTTTAGTTAGATATATTAGCAAACTTGCAAATGGATGTGCTAACTAGATAGCAAAAGAAGTGAGGCTAAGGAAATGTCCCGTAGATTGGGTTTCTAGTCCTCCCCCTCAGTTGTATAACTTCTTCTTGATGTTGCATTTTTGGCCGTTTGAATAAAATTATTAGTTCCAAAAAAAAAAAAAGACTCTAATTAGGTGAAAATTTTATCATATGGAGCATATGGATGCTTTTGGTGATTGGTCTAGCTCAAAGAATTAGACATGATAGTTGGACCTAATTCGATGCACTAATAACGGCAGACACTCACCATGTATGGTAGGTGTGCTTCATGGAAAGGGAAAATCTATGTGAAGATTTATTATTATTATTATTATTATTATTATTATTATTATTATGAATAACTATGGTCATACTAAGCAATCATTAATCTACTTTAACACAATCGAAAAGCAAAAGCATGAAGAAAAATGGTCTAATTCTGGAGAATATACGCATATTGATAGAGAGATTTTCAGATAATTTTGGAGAATTCAGAACCCATTTTCACATTGTAAACAATTAAAGTCTCTACGTCACATGATAGAGAAGTTAGAATAATCTTCAATTCTAAGACCAGCAAAACAAAAGATAAAAATTCTCAGACTAAAAACATGATAGCTTGCTAGCCATCCATCCATTTCATTCTGATTACCTTAAAACCTCGATGTATAACAGGATGAAAAGGATGGGCACATATATATATATATATATATATATATATATATATATATATATATATATATATATATATATATATATATATATATATATATATATATAGATTCAATAATTCATTATTTATCTTTAAATTGAATTTTGTATGCGCTTAGAAAACATTCCGTATTGATTAATAATGCTGCATTTTTTTTTCTATTTTTGTATGTGAAAAAAATAATAAAGCCTAGTAGCTAAAATTTCAAGGCAAATAACATATGGTAATATAAGTAGAAATGAATACATATGCTCTTTTATTTTTTCATAACAGATATATGTGTGCTATTTTTTTTTAATAAAAAATATGTTCTCTTTTAATTTTTAAGAAAAAAAAGTTTATTTATAGAAAAGAAAAAGTTACGACAATCGGCTTCTAGCGCCAGTTGATCAATCTACTAATAATTCTAATATCACGCTTGTGTATCTAATATTTAATAGTTATATATAAAGCCAATGCAAAAACAAGTTAAAAGATATGACAAAATTTTATTGAGTTAGATTTTATTTAAGCTACATGAAATTTATTCTCATAAGTTGATTCATTCATTTCTTGTTTTATAACGTTTTTATGCATTAATTAATCATTTGATTCATTGATTTTTCTAATTTTTTAGAAATTTAATTTTTTTTATCATTTATTAATAACAACTAATGTTAATGTAATTATGAAACATTTAAGTTTTGCATTTATTATAAAATTATATATATATATATACACGCGCGCGCATACACACACACACAAAGTAAAACTGTTACAAAGTTATATTTTTGGAATTATACTAATTTTATTATTGTGAAAAGACTCTAATTTAATAAAAGTATATGTATTAAATTTTATACACTACGTATACATTAATAAATGACCATTGGGTACAAGAAAATAATTGGACGTTTTCTATCTCTAACTATAACACTTATAGTTTGAAATTATTTATGAACACATTATTAATCATATTGATGATATAATAGCAACAAAAGAAGATTTGTATATTCCCAACACTATATAGTTAAAACTAACTTGTATATTTCCAACATTATATAAATAAATGTAATCATCTTTAATTTATTTCTTTTTTAATGTATGAACATACTTTATTAATTAATTATATTAAAACATATAAATATTGAAATACACAGTAAAGCACTATCATCTTAAAATTTAAAGTAGCATAATATATATTTTAAAATTGCACTATCATTTTAAAATTTGATGTAGCAAAATATATAAAAAATAAATATATATAATAAAAGAAAAAATACTTTAAAAGAAATAAAAATGATTTATTTATCTAAATTAAATGATAAAAATATAAAATAATTTATATAATATTTATTTAAAAATATTTATTTTGATAATTTTATATCTAAGATAAAAATAAAATGAAAATTTATTTAATTATTTTATAAAAAATTTTATATCATAAATTACAGAACGTGCGAGTAACTAGTTTAAACATTTTGCTGAACAAATATAACTCAAGCACCCTTTGACTTTCGTCAGTGTTGCTTAGTAAATAAGTAAGTAAACTTGTTACAGAAATTGACAAATAAAAAATGGTAACATCCAAGGGTGGCCGAGGGATCTTAGTTCTCTAGGTCAACAAACGAAAACTCTTCTCATATTGACTTGATTGGGCCGGACCAGGCAGATTGATGTTGCTATGACTTTCTTCCACAAGATATACTTGGATAAGCAAAACCCTTTCGTCTATCCGAAATGGGGAATACTCATCAAATCAGATCACATCAAATTTATCATGTCCAAATTCAAATTTGATGAAATTTTTTGTATAAAATTTGAGCTTAACTCAGTGTAACACTCAAGACACTCGAGTTTGATTGAATTAAACTTTTTTTTTAAAAAAATCAAACATAATTTTTATTTTTTCAGTTGTTTCCATTATTTATGTAAATCAACTTAAATATAAAAGATTAAAAAATTTTTATAGAAACTCAATTAAACTCATGTAACCTTCCGAATTTATTTTAATATTCAGAACTCCACTTAATAAATTACTTGAATAGTAAATTTGAGCACGACTCAATTACCAAATCAATTACAAATATTTTTCAAGTCGATTTCAATTAGGTCACAGAATTTTAATTTATTTATGCTAATTCTGAGTGCAATTCCAAAGAGGAATTCCTTAGATTTTTGTTTTTCAGTTCATAGGGGAAAGATGAAGCAGTGTAAGCTTTGTTTAATATGTCCCTCCAAATCAATCCAAGTCGATTTACTTGCGCAAGACTCTGTTCATGGGACTCTACAGCTATTAAAACAAGAAGTGAGTGCATGTAATTTCAATAAACAACTTCCAAATATTTAACTGGCTGTAATTGCAACATATAAGCCATCTCCATCAAGTAAAGTGGGAAAGGACCATTTACAAACACTTTTTCAAGAGGAAAAAAGAGCATAGTAACTGAGAGTGCATTACAGAACTGATGCTTTGATAGTTACATTCAAGGATGCTTATGCTCTGGATGAGGATGTCCCATCATTCTTCACTGGTGCATGAAATATTGCCTAACAAGATATGTAGTGTGAGGCTGGTTCACCATATGTGTACAAATCAATTACAGTTAAAGCTTATAAACAAGAATTTGCCTTTAAGAGAGAACATGCACATCATAATCACCATAGACAGAGAAATTCCCTACCTTAGATTAGCTAACAATATAGTCGCATGCTTCTTTTTTAGTTCAACAAGAAGATAATATCACGAACAATAAAATTAGATCATGAGTCACTTTTCACAACATTAAGAGTAAGAGATTCACAAAAAGTGGAGTGTCCCCTCCCCCCTCTTTGTAATTTGGCCTTAATAGGAGCAAAACCAGTTACCGCACAGCTTAAAATCTCCATATTTATTCCTTGCCAACACAACAAATTGAGGCAACTCATTCTAAGCAGTATGGAAGATTAAGCCAGAAACTGCAAACAAAATTTGCAAGAATACAAGAGCTTGAACATGACATGACAATTGGAAAAGGAAAACAAAAGAAGTTATAAAGGAAGATTAAGCATCAAAATGACTCAGAAACAGGAAATTTATTGCAATGTTCAATCAAAGTAGTGAAATTCAACAATCATATCACATTCATACATCAATTAACTTCGATCTTTCAAACATTAAATAGGATTCACTATCTCTTTCCACATTTCTTATTATCATGTGTAGACTCCAAACAATCAACTAACCCAGCAGCAGCATTCCTCTTCTTCTGCTTCCTCCTTGCCCTTTCTCTCTCGCACATCAACGCCCTCTCCAAATGCTCAACTCTCTGTGAAAGCGAGCTCAACAACCTCGTTTGCATCTCATTCCTCTCAAACAATTCCGCCATCAACCCCATCATTTTCTCATTATCCTCCACCATCTTCTCCAGCAACTCTCTACTCCTCCTGTTCCCCACCCCCTTCTCCCCATCACATTGCCCTTTCACATCACCCACATCCTTCTCATCACCCGCACTACTTCCCCCCTCCTCCTCCTCCTCATCTCCCTCAATGAAACTCTGCGGGTTCGCTGACGAATCTGCTTGGCTCTCTTCCTCACTTTCACTCAATCTTTCTTCCACATTTGCATCTTCCCCAATTTCACTAACCTGCGCATTCCCCTCCTTAGGATGTTCTTTTTCAGTTAAATTCACAGTTTCATCAATCTCTCCAGAGATTTCTTCCATTTTGTGTTTTTCTGTTAATTGCGTAGTTTCATCAATCTCTTCATGCATTTCTTCCGTTTTATTCACATTATCTATCGAAACAAAACCAGATGCAGTTAAAGACTCATCATGATTTCTCAATTCTACCGTTTCATCAACACCATTTTCATTCTCCTTGTGATTAAAATTAGAACCAGAATTAGCAGCATTACCTTCGATTTCCGGCGCCACGTCAGAAACGGGATCAGGATCAGGTGGAACGATAGCATCAACCATCTCCTGCAACCGGATGGCCTTCTTAATGACCGCTCTTCTACAATCCCTAACACCACAATCCACACCACGAATCGAATCCAACCTAAAAAGCAAACTCATGAGCATCTCATTCACCTTCAAGCGCTCCTTCGAATCTCTCCGTATCAACGAGACAATTTCCTCATCCAATATCCTCTTCTCCATGTCATCAACCTCGCATCTAATCTCCGCAATCTTCTTCACGCTCGTCCTCACCAAGAACCCCCTAAGAACCTTCTGAATCTTAACAGCAGCGTCCGACCTGCTCCGCTCCGACATGACCGAACGTACGGGGATGGATATGACCTTCCGAGCCGGTGTCGTTTTGCGATGGACGGGTACTTCAGTAGGGAAATAGTGGCGGGGGCGGGATGGATTGGTCCACAATGCATCGACGAAATTATCCATTACTCTGTTTTTGGTTTTGCGTCTTTGGATACATTGGAGCGTGGTGTTTGGTAGTTATATGGAGGGGACAAGAAGAGGACTGGGAAGTTCCAGAAGTTTCATTTGGGGGATTTTGACCAAGCCTCTATTTTTCGAGGATCGTTTGGGTTCTTCTAGATAAGTTTCGAATGTTCTATACCCGCGCAGAAATGTTATCAATGAGAGAAAGCCTGGGGTGGGCCCTGTTTTTGTCCTTTTGCTATATTCATGGACCCATTAAATGGTTTTTCAATTTCAAAAAAAAAAAAACAATCATCTTCGATACATATAATATATATATAGTAGACATTTTGTATTAAATAATTATTCTATTTCATTAATTATTTATAATAACCATATTATCTTCAAAAATCTAATACAATTACAGAAACATTAATCATTAATCTATAAGTTACAATGATCATATTTTGAATATAATTTTGATATGAAATTTATATTATATTAAAATTTTTATATATTAATCAACTATAAAATAATTATTTTACTTGAAAATACAATCATTCTTTAAAATGGAATTCATATTTTAATAAAATTATTATTTTAGTTTAAATTAATTTTTAATTATGTTAAATTTTTAAAATTATATAATAATTAAAAATAATAAAATAAAATAATTACTTAACAGATTATAAAATAATTATCCTATATATATATATATATATATATATTGATGATTGATTATTTTTTCAAAGTAGAAAAAATTTGAAAATCATATTATTTGATAGTCAATAGATATATAAAATTTGAATATAATATAAATTCTATATTAAATTATAATAAAGATTTTAAAATCATGGAATATGTGATACCAACTAGTTAGTATTATAAAACATGATTTGAATGAGGACTTTGTTTTTTCCTGTTCATTAATTTATCTGTTCTTTGATTTTTGCAGATTTATACAATAAACTTGGATTTTCTCGATGGCAACTTCATTTTTCAACTGAAAATACTTAATATTAATAACACTAAAAATGAACTAATGGAGGGATAATGAATGTAAATGTTTTATAATTTTTTAAATAGAAAACGATTTTCTACTTTTAATATGAAAAGCTATTTTACATAGAAAATATTTTTTGAAAATATAAAAAATAAAAAATGAAAAGTTGTTTTCTGGAAGTAAATATGCCCAGATTTCACAACAGGGGCGATATAAGTGAGTGATTACAGGGGAATGATTAGAGGACATTCATTCTGTTCGGGATGCTGATACCAGCCCTGTTCAAAAGTTCAATAGAAGCTTCCTTTGCCATTGAAATTACTTTTGCCTGTCCAGAAACAACAGAAGTAAGTACCAGCACAAGTTCTCAACTGTTGGCATCAATAGTATTTTTCAGAAAATGCACCTGTTCCAATATTCTAAAAGCTAGTGCTGTACTTTTTGGAAAAGGTATAACTAGAATTCGCCAAATGCTAAATTTTTAATGAAGCATCAGATACCTAATGTTATTCTAGATTACACCATTTTAACGACAAATAATAAGACAATAATGCTATGTGTACCTCATCCACATTAAGAATCGTTTTGTCCTTCATAATCCACTTGCCATTGCACATCACGGATTCAACATTCTCAGTTCGCATGCAATAAACAAGGCTTGAAATGCTGCAGAATTGTCAAAAATGAAAAACCAATCCATGAGGCTGCAAGCCAAGTGGATTGAGCAGTAGGTCTTTATTTTGTAAAGAAAACAGAATGCACAGTATGGTAGTGAAATGAAAAAGCTCAACAAGCATGAATTTTATGACAAATGATGGCCTAATTCCACCCCCCACCCTAAAAACAAAAAAAAAAAAAAACCTCTGTTCGTTCAGGATGCTAAGCTAATAGGTTCCATAGCCCTCAGTTGGCATTCTTGATTAAGCATATACGCATATATGCAAGCTTATAAAGGGTGGATCAGTCCCCAGTATGCGACCTCATCTACAATAAGCTTCAAAATTCGAGAAAATTACATGTGCCTTCAGAATCTAACGACTGCTTATGATTCACATGAATCTCAAAAGCCTATCTATACAAGGTCAGATACATATCATAGCAAAACATAATGTTTGAACTTTTCCCGCACAAAAGTTGACATTTAAACAAAAACCGTCTGCGAATGAACATCAATTATACATAGATTTTCAAAGGCTGGTTTCATACCAGTCATGAACAGGAATCATAGACCATGAGTTTGGATTGATCACAACCAAGTCAGCCTGCCAAGTTGAGTAAAATAATACATAATCATATCCAATTTTCTAGAAAAGGAAAAAATTGGAATAGAAGACATGGACTTAAGCATAAGTATACTATATGAAAAAGAAAAACATGGAGGGGAAGTGTGAAGAAAAGCAACAAAATTGACTTAACACTCCAACCTTTTTGGCAATCTCAATTGATCCAATTTCTTCATCCCAAAGCACTGATTTCGCACCATTTACAGTGACCATTTTGAGAACTTTCTCGGCTGGGAGAGCTGTGGGATCAGTTGTCCCATGTGCAAAAACTTCCCTTCCTTTATTAATCAATGAAGCTAGATACATTTCATCAACTGCAAAGAGGTGAATTCTAAATAAGTTTTCAGCCATTGCTGTTTCAAAAAGAATTCTAGACCATTGCAAAAGAATTGGTAAAATGAGAATTTTTTATTGAAGATTGAAATGTTGATACAGAGACACCGTTATCTTTTTCATCACTTTTCTCTTCCATCTCAAAACACCAATTGTTATATAGTTCCAGTATTGCACACAATTTCTTCATAATAACCATCTCATCTTCAATCAAGATTAAGAGATTGCCTCTATAATTGAATGGACAAACATGAAAATAAACTACACCAAAATATGAAATTATTAAACAAGTAAGAAAAAGTGAGTGGAAACCAGAATATCAAAGTTAAACGAACCCATGCTCATTCTATTATTTGATGGTGCTCCATCTGTTCCCAATGAGACACAAATGCCAGAATCAAGCATCTCCTTTATAGGTGCAAATCCAAGCATTCGCATTGCAGAAGCTGGACAGTGAGATACTTTAACCCCAGCTCTTGAAAGAAAACCAATCTGAGGAAGACATAACAACAGTACTAAAAATATGACATTAAGGACTTGCTATAGGCAAAACTGGGGATAACTGCAATTGTTGGTAAGGAAGTAACTATCGATACACCCAATAATTAAGCAAATTCTATGACATAAATTGAACATATCGATCAATTTCTACCTCCACGGCTTCATTATAATTCAAAGATTCTACATAATGTCCTTTGGTTTGAGCGGAAATTTGTTATGGTTCTGTTATGTGCAAGACAGAGTGATGTTGGATAGTCAAAAGTCTACAATAAAATGCACGAGTAAAAATGTTAAGACAAATAAGTACTAACTCCCATTTAATGCTAGATGCACATCACAATGCAAAAGTCCCAACTCATAATGAGGAAAGAAAAGGGCAAAGCATCTGTAGTGCTTAACTATTTATGGCCTAAAAGCACGGGATATATGAAAATCCATTCAAAATCTTCTTGGTTGAAATCAAATCAGAAACTTTGACGTATTCTTGTAATCAAAATAATAAATGCAGTTCTTAAACATCATAGATTGGACTCAGATGTCAGAACTAAGAATTCATATAATCAAAAGCCCATGGAACAAGAACAAGTGCAGAAAGCAACTTTACGGTAAAAAACAGTCTAATGCTTGCTTCGAAATAAAAGTGATAACTTATTCACTTTAAGAATTTAAGTTTTAAGAGAAGGATGAAAAATTAGGCAAACTAAGTTTATTTCCATAATGCTTAATAAAGAAAGAATTAGTAGGAGCTATTCACCTCAGTGTCATTGACCCAAACTGTGTGAGCAGCCAATAAGTTCTCCTGCAGGAAGTCTATCTTCTCCAAATATGCTACGGTGCCATGTTCAACTTTTCGTGTATCCATCACAACTTGATTCTCATAAGCTATCTCTGATACATGCTAAATGACTGGGAAAATTAGATTATTTATGCTCCAAAGTCAATATCTTAGAGGCATCAAACTTAATTCTTTGATAACTGGCCCTTACACAAAACTATGCAATTATGGACCAAGTAAAGTTTCGTAAAACAAAAGGTAATAAAAAAAAAGGTTATATTTTTCAGTTCCCTTTAAAAGATAGGGACAAAGGAACCGTCCACAAAACTAACATAATGGGCTTTAAGTCCATTTCTGATCATTCTGCTTGACAGCCATAATGTGTCCCGATTTAGTTGAGATACTCAGATATGATGACTTCAAATCATGTAGGCTAAGAAATATGGTAAACACTTCAAATTCATGCAACTAGATGTTTAACTTCAAATGCCTATGCTAAAGAAACCAAAAATAATGCAAAAGATATACTGAATATCTGAATATTCCACTTCAGCAAGACTTATAATTTAGCAGTTTTCTTATAACAAACTAATATTTAAGTTATGCATCAAAAGGACCAGACAATAAAATATGCATAGCTTCAATCCAGTGACAACTCAGGGAGCTCATTACCATATGAATTCCAGTATTCAATTCCCTGGCTTTATCTCTTGTTTCAAGCAATAGACGATCAGTTGCATTCATAATCTGCCTAATTCCAAGCCATACCCTAACACGCCCATTTGCAGTATTATTGTGCTTCTCATAAAGCTCCTTCTGAGACTGTCCCCTTAAAGTAAGAAATCAGCCCAGACCAAGTGTTGAACTCATACTCATATTTACCAAATCTTCAAAAAATACAGAATATATATATATATATATATATATATGAGAATGAAATAATACTAATTAACCAAATGAACCTGAATACAGTCATCTGTGGTTCTACTGGCCCAAGATGGCGGTAAACCCTCACCAGAATCCATAACAGACTGAGTTAAACAAGCACGCAGACCTAATTCCTCAACTGCCCGAGCCATAGCAGACACATGCTGCCCTCCCGCCTCTGCAAAGCAAGTCACCTAATTCAAAAAAAAAAAAAATCAAAATCAATTAAATAATCCTCCAAATGCAAGCCCATATGAAGAAATAAGTAAAAGAACACTGACACCGGAGTGGATAAGCTCGATTCCGCAAAGTAAAGTGGAAATATACGAATCTTCCTCCGTCATGTTAGACTCGTACGGCCAAATCCGACCGTGCAGCCACTTCATCAAATCCACGTCGTCAGCTATCCCTCTCCCGAGCTGCTGCGATGTGTGCACGTGCGTGTTGATGAATCCTGGTCAACTAAACTAGTCAGTTATAGGTACCCATCAGATGAAGAATAAAAAGGAAGAGAGATTGAAGAAGAGGGAGATGAGTGACCAGGAAGCAAGAACTGGCCGTGGAGGTCGATGACGTCGCCGGCGAGACCGGAGAACTCGGCGAGAATATCGGGGGATTGACCAATGGCTTTGATTCTATCTTGTTCGATAACGACCCCACCGTTTTTGAAGACTCGATGATCGGCGTCCATGGTAACGATCGTCGCGTTGTGCATTATCGTCATCGTCGTCGACGTCGTCACCATCTCTTCTTGGCGTCAACGTTTGACTTTTCGGGTGACGCGTTTTTTCAGTTGCTTCCGCTTTCAATTCTTATGGGAGTAATTTGGTAATTACCCTATTGTGTTCCTGTGGGGAAATAAGGTTCTTCCACGTAGTCATCCAACGACAGGTTGTGTCCGCCTTGCGACAGCTTATGTCGTTTATGGTCAAATTTCGGAGAAGAAAAGAAAATCACTCTTTAAAAGTTTCAATTTTTTTTAAAGTAATCAATGTGAATTGTGTATGGTTCATTAATAAAATTCTTTTAGCATTTGAGGGATAAAAAATTTTATATAGTGAGAATTGAGCTTGACTGTCTCTAAAAAAAAATAATAATAATTGATTATTAAAAAGATAATAAAAATGGTTAATCAATATTAACAATTGATTAAAAGAAAGGCAAGTTGGAAATATGATGGGTATTTGACTGCTTCTTTTCTTTGCCAACAGAAGTACTAAAAAGTTTCCCTTTTCTTTGATATGTTCAATGAATATACTCCATGATTTTACTAAAGTTGCTGGAAGTTTTGGCACTAACTCTTTTTTCTTCCCAAGGACCTATGGAATATTTTATCCCCAAGCATAATGAGAAAGACTTTTCATCAAACATGCACTATAACAAATAAAAACTAGTGTTCTTTTTGTATAGTCATTTCACAAATTTAATTTCACAAGTGGGATTCTGTCTATATCTCTCATAAATGATCAAAGAGTAGTTGATATCTATGTATTATGGGCATGACTAATCTATTTCATGGAATTTTCATATGAATTTATGATATTGAAGATTGAGATTGAGATATTATCTCACCAACGCAATCCCTTTTCTCGATACTCAAAAGAAAGAAAGATTGAGACATTTATAATAAAACAAAATTGAGATAAAAATTCCCTGTTTATTGGCTGCTGGAATTTTCTGCTGTTTGGTATGTGTCAAAATTATGCAGAGTTAGCTGTTAAAAATTCTATTAAAAAATAATGATATAAAACTATAGAAAGTGAAGGGTTTTTTAGTCTTTTTCATTTTCAATATTGCATTCAAAAGTTCCAATCCTTTAAATCAATTCTTTCACCACGTTGCCACATCGCAGGTTGTAGGAAAGAAAATCTTGTCCTTTAGATATTTCCATTCTTTAGAATCTATAAATGTTTAGAGCTCATTTGATCTAAGTTATGTAATTAGTGAGGCAAGTCATAATTGATACTTTATTAATGGTAGTGGGTAGTTGGCATTCTCCACTCTCCTGCATTTGCACTACGTAATTCTACAAAGTTCATTTTTTTTCCTAAAAAAATTTATATTTCATGTAAAAAATCATGTACACTTAGCAATATTAAATGAGATATATCATTGTACTCCTTTTTGCTCTAAAAAAATTTCACTTCCAATCTTTCACATTAATTAAAAAATTACATTTAATATTTTTATCAATTTATAATTTAGAATAGAGGTTAAATCAATTTGGATTGAGATAAAATTAATTTGAATCAAATCTTTTTAAATTGACCTACAAATAAAATCAATTTTAAATTAAATCATTTTGAGTGTTTTTTAATTTTGAATCAAATTGAATTAGATTTTTTTTTTTCGAATGGATTCAGGTGAAGTTTTCAAATTAAGTCACAACCTCTCTTGGAATGCCAGAACCTACAGCTGCAAATTTTAAATAATTAAAGCAAAAGAAGTCCAAAGATTTGTCATCTATACGCCAAATTGAAGGTGGAGAAACATAATAAAATGAACTACTACACTTGTCCAGCTAAATTCAAGACTTGTTTATCAACTTCACAATCGACGCCTAGATAAAAAACTATACGTATAACTCTAAGGTCAACTTTCATGCGTGCTGGAAAATGCAACAAGGCTGATGTATGCGATGAACTGAATCCAACCTTTGCCTTACAGGAACAATTTGCTCTTTTTTATACGTTGCACATTGCTTATCAAATTATTGGATTGGTGTTTATATGAATTCCAAATAAGGTAGGGTGGCAGGAATAGTGTTTATATGTGTTGGTTGTTGGGTCGGATCCGACCTAATGACTGATTGATTCGATCTGACTTGAAAATTGTTTGAATTAAAGAAAAAAGAGAAAATTTGAAACTGTCAACGCAATAAAATTTGAAACTATTTGAATTAATGCAATGAAATTTGGGTTTTTGTAAACTAGGACTCGCAGAATTTAGAATGGTATAAGTAAAACATTAAATTTGGATTATCACAGACAAAGATATGAGAATTTAAAGTTGGATTTTTGAATTTATAATTTTTTTAAAAAAATTTGTTGGTTTTAGATTTTTCTTAAATTAAAGATGAAGTTGTCATTCAATCTCAATTTTAATGAGTAATGTGATGTCACATATTATTAACGAGTAATGTGATGTCAAATATTATTAAAAAACTCAGAATAATCAAAATAGGAGAGATAGAAAAAGCTTCGGAAAAAAAAAAAAAAATCTGGGTGACACGTAAAGAATATGTGCCACTGTCAATATGTGGAGCAGTGCAATCAACTAAAACCTCGCTGCACGCATACAGGAGGTGCATGGGCGTGCATAATAGGGACTTGAGGTCCAATGCGAGAAAATTAAATATTCTACTTATATTAATTGATTTTAGCTCATTTAAAAATGTTAACTTTAATTGATTTTTTTCTTAAATTTTTTATAAAAAAATTAGATATAAATCAGAAAATTACATTTGTTGTCTCAAAAATTTTCTAATAATAAGTTAGGCCCATATATGAAATTGTTCTGGTTATGGTATTTACGTGTTTATTCGATATTATGTTATTAGTTTGAAATAACTCATGTTTTTTTTTGCGAATATGTTAAGAAATTAAGTGTCATTTAAGAAGGATGTTCAGCTTTAAAAAATTATAGATGACTTTAAAGGAATAAATATAAAGAAAGCTCCTATAATTAACTATATGGAGCCAAAGACGAAGACAAATGCTTTAAGTAAAACGAAAGTAAATCTAAGTCATTATCATCATTTATAAAAATATATGCATACAAACAAGATGGGACAGATAATGCTTGTATGCTTTACCTTTTCCATGGAACTGACAATGGCGACTCAAATTTTTCTTCAACATTGTCTGCCACGTATTAGATATGCTTTGTTCATGATTAAATCCAAATTGGAATCCTCTACCTTTCGACATTACTTAATTTAAAGATTAATTTGACATATGGACCCCCTTAATGTTGTCTTCTAGGATGTTCATTAATGAGCAGGTTTAATTTGTTCAAGGTGTCACCTCAATTTTTGTCAAATACATTAAAGATCTCTTCTCTTGGATAGGAATTGCCTATAATAATTTATTAACTAAAAGTCAAATCATCCTAAATAATACTAACTAATTTTTAGTTTAATGGCAACAAATAAGCAATTAATTATGTTGATACCCACTTGCCTATTTGTAAATTTTGTATCCTTATGCAACTATTTATTTCTTAAATTACCTATACAATTAGGAAGATTTCTTCTTTAACAAATAAATAGCTTCGTTCATAGTCAAACACTAAATTAATTGACACAATACTGTTTTAATTTAATCAAATGTTTCAAGTTAAAGTCCCCAAATATACAGCTGTATTAAAACTCAGTAAGGAGAGTTTTGTTGTCCTTATAGTCCTATTCGTAGGTATAAAAATACAAAATGGTCTAATAAAAAAAAATTCCTTCCTTGACTTAAAAAATAAAATTCTTTTGCTTTTGAAGTAAGAAAATTTTATACTTTCTTTTTTTACAAGCGAATATACCAGCTATTAATGGATTAGTGTTAATAAAGAAAAGAAACTCAAAATACTACATAGCGGGGTTTAAACTTCAACTGTAATAATTTCTTCTTCTGCTTTAATTATTAGCTTACTATATCAAGTCTATATTTGGACGATCAAATCAAAGACCCAAATTTAACATCAACATACAAAAGAAACACAAGTTCATAATACAGTAGTGATCTAATTACACATATGATGCTTTGCTTGCTTCTCCTATTATACATGATTTCATCACCACACACACTTGATAAAGGTTTATTAAAGTGCAAAAAAGAAGCTTTATACTAAGGGCAAAAACGGTTTGGAGTTAAAGCCCATTAACCTTAATAACTTGAAATAATTATAAGTATATATTAGAAGTGATTCATGGAGATCATTCGAGACGGGCTACTAAGACGGTAAGAGCTTATTTTCTTGGAGAAGCGGTAGCTACATCCCTGCCAGCGATTAGTAGTTTCATCATTATCATCCATAGCTAAAAGCACTTTATAGAAGATATCAACGTTGCATGGAAGGGCAAGCGGGCCTTCAGGATTATAACCATATTCTGACTCTGCTTCTTCAAGTAGGATCTTGAAAAGTGGATGGTTTGCGTATTCTGTCTTGACCACAAACCTTTGTTTCTGCGGTCCAACATATACAGAAAAGCATCCTTCAGGAGCTACCTTCTTGCTTGAACGTTTCTTGTCATTGCCATGATCTTGATTTTGATAACCTCCTTCTTCGTCTTCTTTTTCATGTCGGTGGAGCCGCGGCCATGATTTGCTTTTACCTGTTAAAGAACGAACGGGTCTTGATGTTATCTTGCTGCCCCGGCCGATAGATTTGCATCTTTCCCATGTCTTGATGATAAAATTTCTTTTTCGTGATCCTTGTCCTTTGATCACATCCATTAAGTAACTATGATTTGAAACAAGAACTACTACGTGTATATGCAAGAAAAGATAGAAGTTAGAAAGAAAGTATATATATGGATGTTGGGCTCAAAAATCACACACTAACACCTCCTTCCATGTTTGATAATTGACACCTGCAAGCTATAGATGAAATTGATGAACTAGTATATGACGTGTTATTAATCAAGAAGAAAAAAAAGAAAAGGGTAGGAAAAGAAGGATTCAATGGATTATCCCCTGTCATAAACCAAGTGAAACATGACCTTTATTCTTGGCCTCATTGTGTTACTCATGTCTAAGTACTAGATCAACAAAGAATTGTGATCATGCAAGATTAAGACAAAAACCCAAGAAAAAAAAAAACCAAGAAATTCACTAATTCATGACTATGAAGCGGTAAAAAGAAACATGCATCTCACGAATTGTAGAGGGAATTAGAAGAGAAAAGAACATAGACTTTGAGTGGATATTATGCTCTCTCACTTGCTTTTTCAAAAGGGCAAGTCTGGGCAGAGAGAGAGGCAACTAAGCTTGTATATATACAAAGCCTAAATGGACAAAAATAAAATAATAATCTTAAAAAATATCCCACTATGAAAGGTCTATCCCTCATATTTTATGTGGTATTTATGTTTTCTATTATTTCATTTCTTTTTGGAGGCTATTGGTTCATCCAAAAAAAAAAAAAAGGCTATTGGTTCTTACAATGACTTGAAAGTGCTAATTCATATCAAGCAAGAAAGGAGGACTCATTCACTGGTAATGGACTTGGAGATAAGCACGTTTTACTTTTGCTGTGGTTATAATTTGTCAATTAAGTCACTACCATCTACCATACAATTTTGGCACCATCTTAGCCACTAATAGAAGACTATGATTATGAATAATTAATTTAGATATACTAATTACTACCTAATACATGCTAGTAATTTTATGTTCAATTTTTCCCAACGCAGGAGAAGGTTGCAGGAACCTTCCTATAGTGAATTAGCAGCCCATAAAAGATATTTAATTTAAAAAAAAATTAATTATATACAGTGGAGGAGGTAGATGATTACCTTATATATTTATCTAATATATTAAAATATAATATAATATAATTTCTCATAATATATTATCTAAATGGATCGGATTGAAACTGCAATCGATTAAGGTCTGTTATTAGATTACAAATAGATCTGATTGAAAGTTCGTCATCAGTCTTTCAATTTTACAGTTAAAATTTGCTGCTTAATTATAAATGAACCGGCTGAAACTTCATCATTAATCTTTAGATTTTAGTCTCAAGGGTGTGCAGAAGAAGCCTACTTACATGAGTCAGTGAGGGATACATGCTGATAAACTTGATACCACATTAAAATTCAAAATCTTTAGACAATATACTTACAGATCTTCTCATCATTAGCTCCACCATTGATCAATTTGAGATGCTACACTCCAGCCCTCCTTTTCTATACGCTTATATTTGAATTTATTAAGATATTACAGAAAGCTAATTTTGCATACATTTATTAGGTTCGATATAGATAAATCTCTTTGCTCAATTAAAAAAAATATTGAATAAAGCATTAAAAATCACTTAAGATATAAAAAACAAATATGCTTTTTTTCCCTCTCTAGGTCACATATATTAAGGAATGGATTTTTTTTTTAAATGAAATATTGGTTTTCATAAGTTTAAGAAAATTAAAGTAGATGGAAAAACACAGTTGAATATTCCTAAATTTTATGTGTTTGTTTATGATACTAAATTAGTTTTTGTATTTTAATTGATTCATATATATTGAATTCTAAAATTTTTATTATCTATTATATTAAAGATTTTAGCAATAAAAAAGTAAAATTGATAAGAAACTGTTAATAACTAAAAAAAAAAATGAAGAGCTATATCATTTTTTACAATTGAAATCATTAAAGATATAAAAAATAAATAAAGTTAATTTTATTATTTTAAAATTTTCAAATTTATAAATTATACAATGTTTTTTTTTTGTAAGATCATATAATTTTGTGATAATTTTTGGGCTATTAATAAACATTTTATTAATTTCATCTTACTACCATATAAATTTGTAATATATATTTATATATTTAAATAATCAATTAAAGTTCGAAATTTTCAAAATACATCACTCCAAAAGAACATCAACAAATAGAAATTCAACAAATCGAGATGGAACATTAAGAAATTTTTTTGACAAAAAATAAATTTTGCATTTAATTTAATATATAACAGTCGAAAAGTGAGAAGATGGAAAAAAAAAATAAAAAATTAAGGCATTCCTAAAAGGTCATAGGGAGCTTAATCTTATCTTATCAACATGGTGTTCCTAAAAGACATAAAGATTAGAGGTCATAATCTCAATTATTGATCTCGAAATCCATCTTATACAGTTATATATATTAAATTAAGTTAATTTGGAGGTTATAAAGTTTATGAAGAAAGTATTAGATGATAAAAATATTTTTTAT
>CATIWR010565386.1:0-18539 GCA_949677035.1 Omphalea diandra | reverse complement strand
TCAGGAAACAAAGTGTTTAGGGCTTAGTGAACTATGAATTCATTAAAAATCTCAAGTTTAATACCCCTAAGTTTGGTTTGAAGGTGAACCATATTTAGAATGTAATCTCTCACACTCTCACTATGGTTGTATTTCATACTGATTCATTAACTCGTAAGGGTCTCAACCTCAGCCTTATCAGATACAAATTACCTATCTTCTACAGCAGCAAGAAAAACTTTGGCAATAACATCAGTGGGCAAACTACTTCTAAGGTATTCAAGAATAGTTTTCTTCATGGCCATAAGACTAAGACAATTAGATCTCTCCCACTTAGCATGTAATTCCTTTTCCTCGATATTGCTTTCATAGGTAAGTTTAGCAGACTCATCCTCATAAAGAGCATAATCTATCTCACTCATTCTCAAAAAAAACTGAATGTTCTCTTTCCACCTCTTAAAGTTTGTGCTAGTCAGAGGTTCAACAGTCGCAGTACTATTGTTGAAGATTAAAGAGAGTGTTTGAGACAAAATAAAAGCATGTATTAGAATTGAGTTATGTACAAAATTAAAGTTATAATTTACACAACCTAGAAAATTCTGATATCACTATATATTCCTCTTTGAACAGAACATGCACATGCAATAGAATTTCTAATTATGAAACAGACAATCAAGATTACACCAATTTTCGAAAAATCTATCTCATTTGGGCAAACATACTCTCCAGACTAATGCAACTCTTAACACAAATAACTTCATTTCAACACGCACTCCTAAAATCAATGCATCTAATAACCTCTTTGGACATGATATTATATACATTAATTCAAAATTATCTCTTCGTAAAAAAATTAAAAATAACTTTACGAATTTCAATTGATATTCCACTTTAATTGTAATGCTAATATTAATCCATAAAATTATTTTTAATTAGAGATTAATAAAAACTTAAATTAAAATACATATCAAACGCAAATATATATATATATATATATATATATATATATATATATATATATATATATATCAAGCCTATATAAGATACTAAACACAATATACCTTAATTTTAAATATATTCTCCTTTGGACAGACCATGCACATACAATAGAATTTTTAGTTATGAAGCAGACAATCGAGATTACACCAGTTTTCAAGAAATTTATCTCATTTGGGCAGACATACTCTCTAGACTAATGCAACTCTTAACATAATAGTTTCATTTCTACACGCACTCCTAAAATCAATACATCTAATAACCCTCTTTGGACATGGTATTATATACATTAATTCAGAATTATCTCTTCGTAAAAAATTAAAAATAATTTTACGAATTTCAATGGATATTCCACTTCAATAGTAATGCTAATATTAACCTATAAAATTATTTTTAATTAGAGATTACTAAAAACTTAATTAAAATACATACCTAACGCAAATATATATATATCAAGTTTATATAAGGTACCAAATACAATATGTCTTAATTTTAAATTATGATTATTATCTCATATATTTACAAATCAAATAATTATTATTTATTTATTTATTTTATTATAAATTTAATATCACTAAATTATAAACTAGCAATTAACTATATATATATATATATCATTGAAAAAAAATACTATGATGAACATAAAAAAAAATAGATGGGACAGTATCAAATATTCTCCACTTGCTCTGTTAAGCCAATTCTCAAAGCCTAAACATAACATGTCCCCAGTCAACTTGGAACGAGCGGGCCAGTCAACAGTCAAGGCAAATCCGACCTCATATGGGCTAGATTAGCGTCTCTTCACTGTAACATCTTCACTCCAGGTAACAGATTACAGATTTGCGTTACTAAACTCGACTAGAAATCACCAATTTCTTTTTAATACCTTCTTCAGATAAAATAAATAACTAGACTCATAATTTAATTATCAATAAAAAATATTTAAGATTTTAAATCATGTGTAAAGCCAAACTTTGATACCACATTTAAGAATTTATTTAGGATTAAGTACATAAATTTAGAATATCAATCAATAGTTAAGCAAAAACGAATTTGGTACTTATTTGTGCGTTTGATTGAAAATTGTTTTGAGTCAAAACTTCATCCATTAAAATTAAACACAAAAGAAATAGATCAAAAAATGAAAATTGAGAACTAAGTCTTCCTCTTTTTTACCTTCTCTCAAGACGACTACAAATGGGTATAGCAACTAAGGTTAGGATTAAAAGGTACGAGAAAAAACTTAGTTTATTTATAATGAATTTAACAGACTCACTCATCACAGTTCCATGTTAAATTAGGCCTACATATGACCGTCTTTTACATCAGCATACTAAAGGTGTCATACGCTATAATTCATTTGATCATAATTTAATTGAAATTACTCACTAATCAATAAATTGTATTATTCAGTCTGTTTTATAAAAAAATTAAAACAAATTAATATTTAATATTAGTCCATATATATTTGGTCTATCTCCTCATGCTCAAATCCTCCATAGTAGTCTTTGTCATTCACTAGCCTAAAGTTTCAGTCAACCAAAATAAATTCACATGTAAAGGCAAGGCAAGAAACGATTGAAATTATAGTATTTTCTTTAATGATAAGCTTTATTAGTTTAGTGGTACTGGAGTTGTTTGTAGAACTGGAAGCGTACCTTGGAGTAGCGGAGAGCAAGATGAGTCTAGTGAAGAGATCAGTGCGAGAAACAGAGGAAATGGCACCCACCATACCAGAAAAGGAGTGACCAACGAAAACACACGACTCCACCTGTAGTTCTTCTAATATGGCAAGCCAATCATAAACGAAACCTTCAATACTCGAGTATCTTTCGAAGTCAAAATAATCAGGATTAGTAGTACGAGCACCCGTATTATCACATAAAATGACACGATAATCTTTGAGTAGGTGTGGAACCAAGTACTTCCAGACTGATTGATCGGTGCCAAGGCCATGAGGAAGGACTATAACCTTTTCTCCTGAACCCAAGACTTTAACACTGTGTGCTTCAACTGTCCCCTTTTTTCATTTCTTCGGGTACAACAGGGTAAGAGTGTAGGGTAGAAGGTTGCGTGCACTTAATTGGATTCAATAAGTGCATAGGATAGATAGACATTATGGAGCTCTTTCAAGAACCACGTGAGAAGAAGACAAAATTGCCGCCTATCGTCTTGGGACGTAATGGGCTTGATATTTGGTCAACTTCAAATAAATTTCTAGGCTTTTGTATTATGAATTCATGACTTACCGTACAGGATATCGTGTTATGTTATAATTAATAAAATTTTTAAATATTTAGATAATAATTTTATATTATTTTAAATAATTTTTGTTTTCATAAAATAAATAAATAAATAATAAATTATATATATAAATTAAAATTTTACATAACAGCATCATCATATATTAAATAATAGTAGATTTATAACAACATCATCATATATATAAATTAGTTTATTAATTGGCTAGTTGTTTTTTAATTCAGTCAGTTCAATCGAGTTAATTAATTTGATTTAATAGACTGTTTTTAAATTTTTCAAATTATAAAAATAACACTTAAAAATATTTAACGATTAGAATAAAACAGTTTAATTTGATAAAATAATAAAGAAATTTTAGAAATTTTCTAACATGTAAACTTTGAATAAAATAATATAATTTTTTAAAATTTTAAATTTCTTTGCAAAATGATATAATTTAAGTTAAATCGATTTGATATCGCTTTGAGTTCGACACATTTTTTAACTGATTGATTTTTTATTCGTGATAGAATTAGATCACTGATTGGTTCTTAATTTTATCAATCCAATTCTAAAAATACTGTTAATAAAGAGCGCTACCTTAATGATCAAGTGTTTCCCTTCCAGTGCCATGAGATATACCTTGAGAGGGAGAGAGATCTATCAAATAAACAAACTCAAGCAAATAAAGGTGCCTAATAGTATACAATACAGTCAAGGTCTTAAACATATATATATATATAGTATACAAAATTTCATATGTATATATGCCCATCTACCTCGGCCATTGCGAGACACATGTTTATATGGCTGTATGTGCATTAGGGAAGGAGTAGCTGCATAGAATACCTCACACTTTCACCACCTTTTGAATTCAACTGTATTTGTTTCTAAAATTTCCTATACAAGCTGTATGAATGATGAAGAGAGAGCAAAAATAGTTTACAGTGACTCTTCAAAACAAAACTGTAAGCAGCAGCTTTGATCTGGTCGCTATTCTACGCAATCTGTGTATATATGCATATGTAGAAGTCCCTCCCCCATCCTGCCCTTCAAACAAATACATTATTCTTTCTATTCACAAGATAGCATATACCAATTGCCTGCAGTCTTGCCGAGAAACAAGAAGCTAACATTACGCTGCAGCTACTTCAAGTGAGAATATATCGATCGGGGTACTCGTGCAATCAACGAAATTGCCATCTTTCAATCTACCGTTTGAATCCAGGTACATCACAACGACAGTAATATCGTCATGGAAATGGCGCCTTGCTCCTTTTTCAATTTTTTTTATGTCCTCATATCTTATTTCCTTTTTCTTTGCAGCCTCTTGCACAGCAGCTCTCACCAGTCGCCTTGCTACTCCCTGCAGAAAATGCTTATTTAGTTTTTTCATTGCAGAAAGCAAAATCATCATTTTGTCAATGTTCTGAAATCATGCCAAGAAGATCTTACTGCTCGAGGACTCTTCAAAACTATATCTACCACTGTTTCATCACTCAATTGCTCCCAAAGACCATCTGAAGCAAATATCAAGAAGAGGTCCTCCGGCCCTAACTGTCGAACAAGTATCGATGGTTCTGCTGTCATCACAGGCCTTTTCAATGGAATAGGCAATCCAAATTGCTGAAAGAGAGGACCCCTATTGAACTCAGGCTTCTTTAAATAGACATCTCCTATTGATCTTGATACCTACATGAAAAAAATATTTTAAATAAAGCCTAGTGCATCACATGCTCTGTATCATGACTAGATATTAGAAGTCGATACCAAGGGATCAGTAGCAGACTTCACAAAACAAAAATAAGAGCAACTTGGCAGGAACCTTGTTATATAGCTTCAGGGATGTGGCATACGAGAATGGGGACACATTTAAAGAATAAAGAGACTGTATATTGCCCTAAAAACATTGATGGTTAAGCTTCTCAAGATCAATTTAATCTGATAATATTGCTTTCTGTAAAATAATTCCAAAGAAACAGAGCGTATTCAAAGATTTACTGCAACATAAATGACACCGATGCAGAAGTGGAGAGACTTGAGGTTGAGTGTTTTCTAAATGATGCACACTGTATCTAAATGCAAATGAGAGATCAAACCATCACAAAAGCAAGAAGATAGAGAAAGCACATAAATACTAATAAGAACACTAATCCGTAGTCATAGGTTCCAGCGAAGAAAAATTGATACCTGAATTATGCCCTTTATCCGCCAAACTCCACGGGTGTACACCACAATGTGAGAATCATCAGGATGCAGTGCAGCCACCTCCTTCCTCACCTCCTCGACGCCAACATTATGATCGGTTGATAAGCGTTCAGCCACCACAGTACTTGTCTTGTCTTGAGATACTCTCTTGCCAAGCACTGCCCTTGAGTCCCCAAGATTTGCCACATACAGAACACCATTTGATATTGCTCCTACGAGGCAACAAGAGCCTACTGAAGCAATCTGAGGTTGACTAGTCCATGATCTCTTTACCAAATCCAAGAATTCTCCCTCTGTTGCATCAAATGCATTCCTTATCACATCTACCGATAGGCCACCTTGCTCTGCTGCAAATTCTGGTGCCAAAATCAATCAGATTAAGAAGAGCAAAAAAAATTCCCCAACAGTTCTCACACTTTTCCAAGAAAATTAAGAAAGTAAAAAAGATTTGTTTTTTAGTTAATGTAGCTTCAATTCGAACTTGCAATCTCTCAGCATGAAAATGACTACAGTAAGTACCATCGAACTGAAATCTCAATGCTAAACTCAAAAGATTCTAAATTAATGTTTTGGTACTGAATTTCTAAGCATAGTAAGCAAACCTTGTTCCACATTTTAGCATTGACAATACTTGGTTTCTTTCCTTTAATTTCCTGCACTTTCAGGGGGAGGCCCCAAGACCGAGGTCTTGGGTTCAATTACCATAGTGGGCATTATTTGAATTGTAATGTATTTACTATTTGAGTTGTGATGTATTTGGCTAGTCCATTTACATATAAATTGAAATTCATTTTAATGTATCTTGTACTCTTACAGTTTATCTATGAGAAAAAAATAATTCCTACACTTTCTCAGCCACAAAGCATATGCTGTTTTCCAACATTTCACCAATTAATAGCTGACTGCTGAACTAAGCAAGCACAGAAACTAAAACCAAACTAAGAATATGTTGGTTGAATTTTCCATAATGGAACAGTCTTCTTAGGCAATAAATAAATAAATATAGTGTTATCAAACTGAGTCATAAAAAAAAAAAAAACCATCAAAAGCAGCAATACAACAAAATATTACGAACCCAACGCCAAACAGTGAGGAACAAATTAACAAAAAAAGAAAAAGAACTCACTGTGAAGAAAAGGGAATAGATTACTAGCGATGAAGCGAGAAGCCTCAGGACCACCATGGCCATCGTAGATACCAACATAAGTAGCAGAAGGAGAAGTAAAGACCTGAGCTTGGTCTTCAAGCAAGGAGTTTGCTTGTACAACAGCAATTGAATAATCCCCAGAAGGATGAGGCTTCAAGGCCATATGCCATAGAAGGCCATCCCCACTATCTCCACCGTCAAAACAACTCTCTAGCAGTCTTGAAAATATCTCCATCACCATTTAGTTCCCTGTAACAAAAAAAAAATATAAAAGGAATGAAAGAAAGAAGGCTTTGGGTTATGGGTTTAGCAGAGACAGTTGAAAAGAGGAAAGCAGAGGGAGTTTTCTTGACGGGAAGGGTGGTAATGGAGTTTTGGGAGACAGTTGGAGGACTGGAATGGTTCAAAGTAAACGCTTAGGAAAGATGGTTGGTGGGTTAGGTCATTTATATCTTATTTTTGGTGTTGACCTGGACGGAGAAAAACTCGTCTACGGCTTTGTCGGATTATTTGCGTTTAGGGCTGGGGAAGTAGGAGCACCTGTGACTGTCCATAAAATGGTTTGGTTTGTCTTGTGCACTTAGCACCTGGTTGGTTCACTCTGAAAAAACTGTCCATCCAATGCTTTAGTTTCTTTTTGTGTACTTCAGCACTTTCTTAGTGGTAAATTAATCGAATCTATAGAGATTTGCCATAAGCTTTCACGATTCACTCTCACAGTTAAGTCCCATAAACTTGCAAATTTAGAGAAGTTTTTTTTTTTAAGGGATTTACAGATAAATTTAATTCTATAGAATCAAAACTCATGGAAAATTTTATTAGTTTTATTAAATCAAAATTTATTAGAATAAAATTTATTAATATATTTTAATTTTATTGAATCAAAGTTCATTTAAAAAAAGAGGGTAAAACTTACTATAGTAAATGTATATCTCCACTTTATACACTCATCCAATAATATAGTGATGCTTAAAATTAACTATAATAATGGTTTAAGAAATTTAGTATTATGCTTTTTTTTCAAGTAAAGAGACTCTCATACTTTTATTTAATACACATTTTCTTATCTACCTAGTATAGGTAAATTTCTCCCTTAAAAACACATTGCAACACATATTTTGATTTAAAATTTTACTATTAATATGCATCTTATTAAGTTTATTTTTTAGTTGTACAACGTTCACTTGATATGTGAATGCTTACATTATCGCAACAATCTCAGCTTCAAGTGTAAGCTTTCAGTGTTGAGCTTGGGTCTGCCTCTCTTTGAATGAAAATTTCTTTTCATTCACCGTTGAGATTGGCTCTACTTCTCTTAAATAGAATGCACAATTCATAGTTTGGAGGGGGCAAAAGTTTAAAAAGAGCATTTTGATTATGCAGTGTTTTTAAAATTCGATTAAACAATTTGATCCAAGTTCGGATAAACAGAGTATACAAATATTATATAGTATATTTTATAAAAAAAAATAAGAAAATTTTACTTGAGAAAAAAGTATCGATGATGATAAGCAATCAACGAATGATTGCACATAAAAAATGCATAATAAAATAAAAATAAGAAAAAATTAAATGAAATGAAAATCAACAAAAAAATAAATGAATTAAAAACAAAAACAAGTACATAAAAATGAAAAGAAAATAATGTATATATAAATAAAAAATTTTAAAAGATTGAGGGGCTAACTTATAAAATATTTTTAATTAGGGTGTCTATATATATATAAGAATGAATTAAAAATCTAAGGAGAACAAAATTCTAAAAATTTTAAGATGCTACAATATAAACCAAAAAAATCCAATGATCAAAAAGATTTTTCTTAACATTTGGGGCACTAGTCCCCTCTTTTACGCCTCCCATCCGCCAGTGCCTTTCTCCTAACGTGTGCGCTTCAGTTATCGTTGATTGTGGACTTGTTCCCCTTCGAACCTAAGGTTTTTTTACCATCGCATTTGGATCTAATTTCTTTCAACTAAAAACATTCTATATTTTAAGTAGAAGTGAACAAAAATCATGACAATCGAATTGAAAAGTTAAATAGAAAATAATTTAAAAAATAAATAATGCAAATATTCGAATTGAAATTAAACTAAATCAATGAATAATGCATTTGAGTTTCGAGTCTAAATATTTTTATTATTTGAATTGAATATCTAAATCAAATTGAATTAAAATTATATTGAACTAAACTAATTCGAATAGACGAATTATATATAACATATTTATATAACATCTATTCTAAGTTTGATTATACAAATTTTATGATACATTACAGATATGCACACAAATGATAAATGCTGATGCACGAGCTCACCTGCGCACATCATATATATATATATATATATATATATATATATATAATTTCATAGAATATGAGTTGTGTATATTATATACAATTTATATATGATTGGATAAAAATTATAAGAAAATATAAAAATAATTAAATATTATTTAATATAATTTTTTATAATTATGAAAATTATTTATCAATCAACTTTATGCATTGTTAATTCTATTTAAATAATAAATATGAATAAATAAATAATTTTATAAATAAATAAAATAAAAAACTCAAAATCAAATTAAATTGAACTAAAAGTTAAAATTATTGTGATCAAATCATACCAAAATTTATAATTATCTGAATATAATTAGACTAAAGTCTAAAATTATTTATTATTAATTTTAGATATTTTCAAAAAAATTAATTCAAAACCACATTCGATAATCTCTAGGTTGAGTATTTGCAGCACAATTCCATTTACTTTGATCTTTACTTCATTGAGAGTCGTCATTCCACTAGTCATCTTCTAGTATCATTTAGTTAGAATCTTCAACAATCTCATCCTCTGACAGTTATCAAGAGTCGGTTTGTGTTGTAACCGGTTGTATAGTTATAGGATCGAAAAAATGAATAAAATAGAACAAATTGCATGTAAGATAATTGAAGAAAGTAAAATTGAAGGAAAGTAAAACACAAATTTTAATGTGAAAAATCCCAAACAAATTGGGTAAAAGGCACAAATAAGAATAGAAAATTTTCACTATTAAAAATTATAGGAGTTACAACCTCTCTATTTCTCCCAATAAGAGAATAATAATAATACTCTTTCTTGAAATAGGAGAAAACACACTATATATTTTTCACTCACAAGAGGTTCACCCAATCACCTCACCAACTTACCAGTCTTTTACCTCTCATGCACACCTCACTCATTCAAATGTGTCCATGCTCATCTCTCTCCACGACTCACACACACACTGCTCCATGCCCATCAAGCTTATATATAGGCTTTCTTCCTTAATGATGAACAATAAATCTTTCATCCCTAAGGATTTCCTTAAGCAGTGCAAACCGCCTAAGTCAATAATTTTTTTTTAAATTTGGCTAAGTCGGTTAACAATTTTCCACTTGAAAATTTGATTGAATATCAATCACATCTTCACACTATTCTTTCTGTCTTGCCTTTTGATGTTATTTATGTCTCTATCAGGTCACAAGAGGATCAACACAAGATAAATTTATCACTGTTGATAGCCTTTGTCATGAAATCTGCTAGGTTGTCTTTGGTATGAATTTTCTGCAAATCAACAGTTCTTTCTTCCACTTTCTCTCCAATGAAATGATACTGAACTCAAATGTGTTTTGTCCTTAAATGAAAGGCTAGATTTCTTGCGAGAAGTAAGACACTCTGACTGTCACTAAATAGAGAAACTTTCTTTTATTTGTGCCCAAGTTCTTCCAATGTCATATTCAACCACACTATTTCTTTATTGGTTTATGTAACTGCCACGTATTCTGCTTATGTTGTTGATGTAGCCACAATTGATTCCAGTTTTGATTCTCAACTTATAACTTTGCCAGCAAGTGTAAACATAAAACCTATAGTGGATTTGCTTTTATCCAAATCACCTGTATAAAATGAGTCGACATATCCTTTGACAATAAAGTCCAATCTCCAATAACATAATGCAACGTCTAAGGTTCCTTTGATACACTTTAGGATCACCTTCACAACATTCCAATGCTCTTTACCATGATTTGTCATGTATTAACTAACCCACTACATATGCAATGTCTAGTCTTATAGATATCATAACAAACATTAAACTTCCCACTGTCGATGCATACAGTACTTGAGACATCTCCATCCTCTCTGCTCACTGTTAGGGCTCATACTGCAGGATAACTCGAAATTAGTAGGAAGTAGGGTAGAAATTGGCTTACAATCTTGCATGTTGAAGCATCATAAGATTTTTTGCGAGTAGTTTTTCTAGAGTAGCAAAATCTTTCAACTATTTCTATCTCAGTGAATTTGCATCCCTAGAATCTTGTTTCTTAGTCCCAAGTCCATTTCAAATTTCCTAATCAACTGTGCCTTTAATTCTTTGATATGATTTTTGTTGGGGCTTGCTACCAATATATCACTAACACACAACAGTAAAATGATGAAATTATTTTCTCCAAACCTCTTAAAATATGCACAAGGGTCTGAATTAAGTTTGTTGTATCCAAGGCTCATGATAAAGGAATCAAATCTCTTATACCAACACCTTAGCACCTATTTTAAGCCATACAAAGATTTATTCAACCTGTAAACCAAGTTCTCTTTCCCTGTTCTTTAAAACCTTCTAGTCTGAGCATATAGATCTCTTCCTCAAAATCTCTATGAAGAAAAATAATTTTCAAATCTAGCTACTCTACATGTAGGTCAAAAGTAACAAACATTACCAGGACCACTTGAATTGTTATAAGCCAAACCACGGGGGAAAATATTTCGTTGAAGTCAATGCCTTCTTTCTGAGCATACCCTTTTAAAACCAATCTTTCATCATACTACTCCACTTAATCATCGCTCTTACATTTGATCTTGTAAACCCATTTGTTTCCAATTAGCTTTCTTCCTTGTGGTAACGACACAAGTTCCTAACTTTAATTCTTATCTATAGCTTCAATTTCTTTTTACAGTACTATTATCCATTGAGATGCATCTAGATTATCCATTGCTTCTTAAAGAGTTAATGGCTCCCCATCCTCGATTAGAAAGCAATATACAACATTACTCCCTATAAAATAATCAGAATACCAAGTTGGCTTTTCTATCACGAGTTGATTATCGAACTTTTATCCCTTTAAACTTAACTAATACTCTTTCTTTATGTTTTGGTGTTGTAGTAGAAGAATTTTTTTGTTGAAACTCTTTTTCCACTTATACTGTAGTCTCTAAATTTTCTTTTAAAGAGCTACTTTCATCTTTGTCTTGTAACTGGTCTTCTACAAATATAACATCTCTACTGATGATGGCCTTATGGGCGGTGGGATCCCATAAGCGATACCCCTTAACTCATTATGCATATCCTAAGAATATGCATTTTATGGATTTTGGATCCAGCTTTGTAGTCTCTTGGACATTATACATCACATATACAAGTCTTTTGAATATAAGAAGGATTGAGTAATCAATAAGCTTACCATCCACATCTTCATAGGTGTCTTCAACTTAATTGTAGTTGATGGAGATCGATTTATCATATAACAATCGGTGTTGACTACTTCTGGCTAAAGTGACTTTGTTAAGCCTGCAGCTCTTAACATTACCCTAGTTTTCTTTAACAAGGTTTTGTTCATCCGCTCTGCCACTCTATTCTGCTAAGGAGTGTATGTTATAGTGAATTGGCTTTTAATGCCTTCTTTATTACAAAATTTATTAAATTCTTCATTGGTATATTCACCTTCAATGTCCAACCTTAAACACTTAAACTTGTTTCCAAAATAAAGTTCTACGAGTGCTTTAAATACTTTGAAGACTTTAAACACATCAATTTTCCTCTTGACAAAATACACCCAACATCTCCTGGAGTAGTCATCAATAAAGGTCACGAAGTACTTTGCTCCTTCTAAGAATGGTACCGGTGCTTGCCACACATCAGAGTGAACCAATTTTATAATAACTTTACTTCTAGAATTAGATGTGTTGAACTTTATATGATATTTTTTGCTTGTAGTGCAATGTTCACAAAAGGGTAAAGACAGCTTTGTAAGACCAAGAAGTAGCTTCTACTCAACTAGAATTCTCATTCCTTATTCAAACATATGTCCAAGTTTGTAATGTCACACCATTGCAGATCTTTCACTTGAACCATTTGAAACAACACATGTTTTTCTTCTTGCAAAGTCTCTCCCATTAGCTTATACAAGTTTGTAGTTACCTTTTGTAGTACAAGCACGCCTCAGATTATTTTCACAATCCCATTTTCAATTTCAATCTTGCAACCAAGATCATCCAACACTCCTAATGACAGTAGATTATTGGCGCCCTCCACATGTCTCATAGTTTGAATAGTGGAGATTATAGCATTATACATCTTTAACTTGATTATTCTAATACCAACGACCTTTAAGTGATGATCACCAACCGTGTACACAAATCCTCCTAATAAGGGCTCATAATGAGAGAACCATTCTCTATGAGAGGTTATATGCTAGGTAATTGCTATGTCAAGGACCTAAACATCAAAAAATCTCTTTTTATTAGCACCTGTCGTACACAGAGCATTGCCATCATCCAAGGTACTTACAATATTTCCTTGAGGACTAGAATCTTTCAAATTCCAACAATCCTTCTTCATTTGACCCTTTTTGCTATAATTATAGCACTTGATATTCTTCTTACTTTTTGATTTTGACCTGCACTATCTCTGTCTCCCACTGGAGCCACTTTTTGTTGGTCTTCCTCACATCACCACCAACGCTTTCGTTTGTTGCGAACTTGCCAACTTATCCTCCTTATTCTTGCATCTACTTTCTTCCTCTAGAACAATGGTTGCAACCTCATCGAAGATTAGATAATTTATAAGGACGTTTTGTCAAGTCGATGATGAGTTAATCATACGAATCAAGCAGACTTTGAAGTAAAAGTCCAACATGTTTATTTGTTTCTACTTTATATCCCAACGATGTGAATTGAGAAAATAAAGTATTTATGTGCTCCGTTATGGTAGAAGATTTTGCCATCCAAAGGCTATAAAACTTCCTCTTAAGGAAAATTTTATTGTGGATGGACTTTGCCTCATACAAGTTAATGAGATGATCCCAAAACTCCTTTGTTGTTTTCTTTTATACACTTGACAGGATCTCGTCTACTAATGCCAGATGAAGATTTGCAATAGCATTTTTGTCCATCTTGTTCTGCTTATTATCATTTGTAAATTCTTCCAACCTTTCATTGATAGTTGTTAGGCAAGTATCGTTTCTCAATATTGCATTTATCTTTAATTTCCATAATGAGAAATTTCTCCTGTTAAATGTCTCAATTTCAAACCTTATCGCCATCACTATTGCTTTTATTATGATTCACGCACTGATACCACTTGTTGTAACTAGATGTTTATTTATAGAATCAAAATAGTGAATGAAATAGATCAAATTGTAGGTAAGATAATTGAGAAAAGTAAAATTGAAGGAAAGTGGAACACACAGATTTTAATGTGGAAAATCTCAAATAAATTGAATAAAAGCCATAGACAAGAATAATATTCTCTCTTGAAATGGGAGAAAACACACTCTTTATATTTTTCACACACAAAAGGACCACCTAATCATCTTACCAACTCACCACCCTTTTACCTCTCATGCACACCTCACCCATTCAAATGTGCCCATGCCCATCTCTCTCCACTACTCACACACACTGCTACATGTCCATCAAGTCTATTTATAGGATTTGTTCCTTAATGATAAAGGACTAAATCCTTCATCCCTAAGGATTTGCTTAGGTGGTGCAAACCGCCTAAGCTAACAATTTTTTTTTTTTAAATATGGCTAAGTCGGTTAACAGTTTGCTCATTCATCTTATGGTGTAACACTTTTAACAATCCTAGCCTCTAGTATGAGCTTCTTTCAATATTGATTTTAAGTTTACTCTCTCTTGAAAGAAAGCATCTTTGATCATTGAGTTTGGGTAAGCTCCCAATTGAATGGAAGTCTCCTAAAGCTAAAATAGAAGTTTCTTTGTCGATTAGGTTTGGCCTTCTCCCACAAAAGCTTTTTATATTTTGAATATCCAATATTTTCAAATCATATTTAGATAAGTCAGCACATTAAGATGAGATAGTTCAAGTATGACAAATTTTAAATCATTTAATGTACCTTTAGATTTTAATCACTTTTCTTGAATAAATTTAAATTCGTTAATAACAAAATTGTCATATTTAATGATGATGAATATGAGAAATCAAACTAATTGAGATCAAATTGATCAATTTCAACATCTATCTCTACTAGATTTTGGTTGATAATTATGTGTATGATACTGTTATCAAATTTTGAGTATCAATATCTCACTACAGTATAGAGAGTTAACTCAATAATTAGCTAATAAAAATGTCATGGCAAGATCAAGTACTACCACTTAAGCTTCTTACTCTTGCTCATATTTTATGTATTTTTAAATTATATATGTCTCACTAAGCTTCCTTTTAAAATTCAAATTTGAAAGAATTTAACATAAAATAATTTTTTAATAATTTTCTTATTTGGTGTATATTTAAAAAAATTTCAAATTTTATGATTTAAAAAGGAAATAATATGATGAGAAAGCCAAATTAAGTTAAAAGTCATTAGATTTTGAGAAAATTCATTCAATTAAAAATTTAAGATAAAATTATTTTATTAACTTTATAACATAAATTGACACCATATTTGTTTTAAATAATAAAGATATTTGAGAAAATAAAATGATTTCAATTCATCATAAATTTACTCCATATAATAAGATTCAACTGAATTCTATCAATTTAAATTTTATTCCAAACAATAAAATTTTATCATTAAAAGTGACAACATTTAATTAATAGAATTTTTTTTCCATCATTTATTTCAAATAAGGCATAAGTGTTAATATGTTTCCGATGAGTGATTTCACTTCGAGCATGTTTGGCATTACTATTGAAAAATTTTGATTTTGAGATAAAAAAATAAAAAAGATTTTCTTTCCTAATTGATTATGACTAATTTCAATGTTGATTTTATAAGTAAAAAATTTGATTTTGAAAAAAACTTATCTTTTGAAAATTTTATCAATAGTTGTTTTTTACTCATAAAACTTATATTCAAAAAAAATCTATAATCATATATAAGAAAAATTTCTTCTATTTTTTTAATCACAAAATCATATTTTTCTAATATAAAATGCCAAACCTACTTTTATTATGCCAACACTTAAGAGCATGTTTGGCATTGCTATTGAAAAAAATCTGATTTTGAGTAAAAAAATACAAGAAATTTTCTCTCTTAAATGATTATAACTTTTTAATGTGAGTTGTATGAATAAAAAATTTAATTTTCAAAAAAGTTTATTTTCAAAACTTTTATCCAAATAAAAAAAAATCTATATTAGATATGAGAAAAAATATTTTGTATTTTTTTATCTCAAAATCTGAATTTTTCAATAGTAATGCTAAACATACTCTTAAGTATCTCAACAAATTTTGTAACATGATTTGGCAGCATTCTTGTATGAATGATATGGCCTTATATGAGTTGTAAATATATAGTTAGTTATGTAAGTTTTAGATCTATTTAGTTTTAATTATAAATAAAATAAAATTTTAAAATATGTTGATTTATAGAAAAGTTTTACACACATATATATATTAGAACACATTAATTAAATATGGATAAAATAATAAACTATAATAAACCAGTAACAAATTTTTTCTACATACAAATTTTTAATTGATTAGTGATTAGCTGAACATACGAAATGTAAATAAATTTTTTTTTTAATTTAAATATTGAGAAGTAGCAAGGAATGACGAGCTAATGACAATTTGTATGAAAATCAAAAAGTTGTTTTTTGTTGTGCGAACACTTTAACCATTGTTATTTTGAAATATCTAAACTTTATTATTCATCAATATTCAGGAAAACTTAAACAACAGCATTTTATTAATTTATGCATCATAATAATAGTGTTGTAAATCATTACGTGCTGATGAGTTGCAAAAACTAGACAACGATGGGTGTTTTTTACTGTCTTCTTTGCCTCTGAAATAGACTTTTGATGGTTGGATTGCTCTTAGTCAATTCGTAGATTAAGAGCATGATTTTTAGTCCAATAGTGACTAGAATTCAAGATTCAAGAAATTTTAGTCTCATGGATTATTAACTACGGTAATAGAATTTTAGTTATAATTTAGTGATTATCTAATTAATAACATCGAGTTTTTCAAGGTTTTTTTTTTAACAAATCACATTGAATTAAGAATATCTAAATTTTTAAATCACCTAAACTAAAATATTATATAAATCAAATTGAAAAATCAAACAATGTCGATTTGTTGCAATTAATAAGTTTTTTTTTTTTGAAAGTTTACTCTGAAGAAAAGAAAAATATTTGATAGAAATCATTGAAAGATAATATTCCAATTACATGTTGTTAGTACAAGACGTTGAAACAAAATATTCAAGTTGCATGTTGTCCATAAAATTAATGATGAACATTAACTCAAAAAACATTGATGGGAAAATTATATTATTTCAAAGTAATAAAATAATTTCTTCTGATTTTGAGAGATTATAGAGAAAAATAAATCATTATTGGGTAGCACTTAATTTCACATCCAACCATATTTATAGCATTTTCTTATACAGTGAGAGTTTTAGATTTTATTTTAAGAGTAACAAAGGAAAAGCACGTGCGTCCACACACATGCATATATATTTATATATTATAAGTTAGAAATTGTTAAAGAGAATTCTGTGAAATAGACTAGTGATTAAGAAAAAAAACTATAACACTCAAAGCATATAAATGTTTTATTTATTTATTATATAAAAATTAAAAAAGAAAAGTAAAAAAATATTAAATAAATTATATTTTATATTTAAAGATAAAAAATTATAGCATCTAACACACTTCAATATTTTATACAAAATTTGATAAAAAAAGAAAAAAAATATTTGAACAGATTATATTTCTTATTTAAAGAAAAAATAAAACAATCATGGCATTTAAAGATATCCAAATATCACCTTGTTAATCACATAGATGTAACACTAATGGATGTCGCACGTAACATTTTTCATCTTGATAATATTATAAGTTGAAATGGTTAAAGAGGTTGTAAGAGAATTATGTGAAATCGACTAGTGATTAAGACAACTTTGCGGGCTGAATTTGATTGCTGATATGGCCGTCGGTGATTCCGAGTGCCGGCAATATATTATATTATATTCTAATTTATAAACTTGATGTCTAATAATATATATATATATATATATATATATATATATATATATATATATTAATTATTAGACATCAAGTTTATAAATTAGAATTTTAACAATATTAAAATAGTTTTTCTTTGTAATAATGTTACAGATCTATCTTTTTTATTATGCAAATTTAAAAATAAATTTAGCATTATTATATATTATTGTTTTTCTTATGTTAAACATTTTAGAAACTCTAATACAAACAAATTATATTTATATTGTTCTAAAGAGAAATATAATAGTTCAATTTGAAACTCTAAAAAATTATATCCTCGTAGATAATATATATTAACAATTTATATATATTAATTTTTATTAAAAATAATATATAATTAAGAAAGCATAGCAATTAAATAATTAATTATACTTGTATAAAATTATAACAAATAAATTATTTAAAATATTAAATCTATCAACTTATAATATACATATAATTTATTTAATAATTTCAAATTAATATTTTATATAATTTTTTATTATCAAATAATAAAATAAATATATTTAAATTAAAAATATAAATATAATCTTTAAAATATAAATAAAATCATGTGAAGCATGGCCACAAATATTAATTCAATTAATATAAATAAAATCACTATTAACTGGATCAATTGATTAAATAAATAACTCTTAATCATATGTAATATAACATGATTTATTTATGTTATTAAACTAAATATATGATGATT
>CATIWR010565372.1:0-44805 GCA_949677035.1 Omphalea diandra | reverse complement strand
TGAGTAGCAAAGATTGAGAGCTTTTAACACTTGTAATAAATTCCTTAGCAACCTTCTTCATGGCTGTTTGGTGGAGTATTTATAGCCAAACTTTACCAAAGAGACGTTGCAGATCAAGGCTCATCAAATCTTTGAGACATGCTTGACAAATTTTGCATTTAGTGCTTGTCAGGATGAAATCGCGGTCGCTACTGCCTTTCGCGGTCGCGAAATCCAAATTCTTCAAGGGAAACCCCATTTGTGTCTAACGGCTAGTCCACGTGACAGCTTCTTATTAGTTCACCAGGAAAATATAGTCGTTGTCTTTTACCTACTTTCAGAAGTCGCGATCGCGAGTTTTCTTGCACAGGTCGCTACAGAGGCCGCAAATCCATCTGCCAAAGTAGTTAATTTTCTTCCACAGGCATCGCGGTCGCTACAAGCAAGATGTATCCGTGATTTTTGACTTCCAACAGTATTCTGGAACACTTGTCAAGTTGTGGTTGTGAATTTGCTTCCCTCTTGAATTTCTTTGAAATTCGCGGTCACAACTCAACCGAGACTTCCACCGCGAATTCATCTGTGTCAATTTGTGATAAAAAAAAGTTGTGAAACACTTATAAAATCAATATATACTATTAATTTTAGTCTCATAATTAATATTAAATAATTATTTGATATTTGTCAAACAAGAATATATAATGTTGTCATGTGCCATTATGTTATATTATGTTCCAGAAAACTCCTATATCAAAAAAATTCTAAATAGAAAATTAGAAAATTTAATTGTCACAATAAAAAAATTTTAAATTAGAAATTAAAAAATTAAAATAAATATTTTAAATAGGAAGTCAAGACTATATTAAAAAAAATTATGAGCAAAAAAATTAGAAAAATCTAACAAGTAAAATTCTAAATAGGAAACCAAGACATTTTGAGCATAAAATTACAAAAACTTAGAAAATAAAAACTCTAAACTATTTCTAAATAAGAAATTAAAAATCTAAAAAATAAAAATATTAAAGATTTAAATTAATTTTATTTATTATTCAAAATTCTGAGTATATAATTTAAATTAATTTTATTGAGTATTTAAAATTAATATTATTGATTATTCAAAATTCTAAGTATATAAGGACAAATAATAGTGAAATAGATTGTTAAGAATTATTTAATTTAAGTTTAATAAATTTTCTCTTAAAATTGTGTCACACAAGATTGAAGTATGAATTAATAGATAATTTTTTATTATAATTACCTCATATATGTATATGTAGTTTGTAATTATTAATTAATTTTATTTTTATTATAAAATACTTAATATTATTTATTTGATTGATTTTTAAGAATTATTTCAGTCAAGTTTCATAAATTTTCTCTTGCAATTTTAACATAAATTTGAAGATATAAATTAATAGATAATTGTTTATTATGTTAACTCTTTACATAATTATAAGTTTAAAATTTTATTTATTATTTTATTTACTTGATAATAATTTTTTATAAACTAATAATTAAATTTAATTATTATTAATATATTAATTTTTAATTATTTAATAAAAATATTAAATTTATTTAAAATTTATTACTATAATCATACTTTGTGACTAGTACACCAATGATTTGTGATAAATTGCATTTCTTTAGCTCCAATAAAACTCTAACCATTTTTTTTCTCACTTTCTCTATTAAAACTCTTTTTCCTTTATTCATCATTTATAGTGCCGACAGCAATCCATAATTTCATTATTTTATTTACTATTTTATGTATTTTCATTTCAATGATATAAATCTATATTTATTTTTACAAATTTTTTCATTTTTTTATTTTGTGTAACTCTAATGGAAGTTTTTTGTTTTTTCTTTACAGAAATTTGGATCCTCTTATATGAAGGTTATTATTATTCTTTTATAGGATTAATTTATAATATTATTGAAGAAAATAATAAGTTTTTTATAGTAATTCAACTTGACTTGTTTGAAGATAAAAATATCAAGTTGTGAGTTACTACAACTTAGAGTGAATCGTATTTCTCGTTGTTATACAAAGTTTAATTCTCTATCAACATAGTTGTGTTTTTACAAAATAAGATTTTCACTTTTCATATCAAATTCAACATATTTAGTGCTAATGTAGTGTGTTGTGAATTGTAAACTTTAATTTTTTTTATATGTATTGGTGTTCTTATATTTAATATTTTATGAATAAAAATTATTCTCTTGTGTCTTAAAAAAATAATTTGTGAGTACTAAATTAGTCTTCTATGTAGATGAAGTCTTCTACGTAGATGAAGAAGTTAATTAATTATTAAAAAATTGTTATTAAATAAGACATAATTATTATTGTTTGATCCAATCAAATATTTCATCAACATAATTTACTCATACAAATTAAATTATCTGCTATTTAATATTATATTAGTTGGCTATCTTAAAATTTGTTATGAGAAAATATAGTAGAATAAGATTTTGCACCTAGATGTTGTACTATTTATTCAAATATTAAAATTTTTAGTTTTCTATTTGTAAAATTCTTAATCATTTTTTATCTATAAATTTTGAATCTTAAATTCAAATCAGTTTATCCTAATAATAATAATAATAATAAATGAGTCTATGTGAACTTATTTTAGATAATACAATATTTTTTTAAAAAAATTTATAGGTTATAGATTTTTAAAAATAAAAATTATAAAAAAATTTTACTTAAAAATTACAAACTTGATTTGAATTTACAAATTCATAAATCTACTTGAAATTTATTTTTCCAAACTTGATTGTATTTTAAAAAATCCATTAAATCTACTTTAAAATTTAATTTTAAATTCATATGTAATATGCTTTAAGTTTGTTAAAAATACAATAATGAATTTATTGTAGTGTTAGAATACAGAATTTTTTAAAAATTTATAAAATTAGGATAAATTTTAAAATTTATATTTATATTATTTATTATCTAATATGAGAAAAATATATTAAAAAATTATTTGACATTATCAATCATCTATAATAATTTTTTATCTTGCAAAATGACCAATAATAATGTCAATGACTAAAAATAATCAATGATAATGTATTTTTTAATATAATTTATTTTTTTATGTAAATGAATTTTATTTAAAATAATTGTTAAAAGTATTTTTTATTAATTACATAAAAAAGATATTTTTCATTCAAACAGAAAAGAGCTTGGGAAACAAGAAATCTCCCATTTCTGGAGGAGCATGTACTAAATAGCCTACCCCTACAAAGATATGTTAAGAACATCACTTTGGTTCTTGGCGCCAAAGTCGTCCAACGTTGGGTCAATTCACTTGAACCGCCAACCATGACCCACCAGTTGCTTTATACTTAGAAACCTGTTTAAGATGTGACCACTGTGTTTCTGAATAGATGAAGATACGAAAGCATAATCTGATTATACCAAAAAGAAAAAAAAAAAGAAAAAGCATGATCTTATTACTTAGGTTATTTATTTGTTTAAAAATAATAAAATGTCAGATAAATGACTGCAAGATTATCTAATTTTTAATTATCTAAGTGTAATTCTTAGAACTAGGATTAAAAAAAATTTTTCTAAAATGTTTTAAATTAAAATAAGAATATATTTTAAAAATTACTCTAAAAATTTTATATTTGATTCACACGAAACTGATTTGAAAATACCATCATAACAGCACTAAATGAAATGACATTTTTAATTTTTGCTACATAGGGAAAATAATTTTTAAAAAAGAAGGTTCTTGAAACATTTACATTGAGATTTTTATCTTCATTTAGTTTGCAAAAATTAATTTATTTTAAAAAATATTTTCTTAAAAACATGTTTTAGTCTTTAAAATATATTATAAAAATATTAATTTTCTTTTTGATTTATAAGATTATAACAAAATATAAGTCTTGTTTGTTTGGCAAAAATAACTCGTATAAAAAATATTTTCTGAATAATATACTTTTTAGTGTTTGAAATATATTATAAAAATATTAATTTTTTTGTTTATAAGATTACAATAAAATTTAAACCATAAATATTTTATATTTATATTATTTATTATTTAATATAAAAAATATATTAAAATTAAAAAATTTTGTGGATTTCAGCTAATATCTGCGACCACCGTCATTCAATGATGACCTATTATAGATGTCAGTAATCAAGGATAATTAGTGAAGACATATGTTTATATCATTTATTTTTTATTTGTATAAGTTTGTCAAAATTTGAAAAATAATGTTCTATTTTAAAAATAAAAAGTTATTTTTTAAAAAAATAACTTAATTTTTTCTTTGACCAGAACAATATTTTTGATAACTAATTTTTCTAAATACATCAAATAGAAAAATGCAATAAATATTTTTTTTAGAAAATATTTTTTGCAAAACAAACAATATCTTAAATATCAAAAGAAAATAAAATCATTTCTTTAACTAAAAATAGGAGCATCCTTTTGAACATTGGAAGAAACATATTTACTTATAAACTAGATTATCCTCTCAATCACTCAACCAAAATAGTTAATTATCTTATGTTCAATTCTAGAGTGCACATGATTTATTTATAAATCTGCTTTTTGATCCGCTATCATAGATAAGAAATAAATGAAAGTTAATTTATTATCTAGATTGCTGTTATTAAATTTCTTTTTTTTATTGTAATAAAGAGTTTCTGAAATTTGTTCCATTATAGTTTTTATAGAATTTATTTAAAAATCTACATTTTATATGTTTAATATAAACAAATTTATTAAAATTTTGAATTCATATATAACTAAACTAAATTTTATCAAATTTAGTTTTTTACTTTCTAAAATTATATTAAAATATTCATACATTTTCTCTGTTATAATTTTTATTAAATTAATATGAAAAGTCCATAATATATATAGAAATAGAAATATATATTAATAATATAAATATATATTAATATATATTATTATATTACTATAATTTTACTATAATTATATTGCTATTTATATATACTATAATTATATATATGTATTATTACTATTACTATATATATTATGTCTCTAGCATGACCACTTGATTAAATGTGGAGGGAAATGGGATAAATGACCGATACTACTAGAAGAATTTCTCTTTGGATGGTAGGTACTGTAACTGGTATTCTTGTGATCGGTTTAATAGACATTTTCTTTTATGGTTCAGATTCAACAATCACTTAAACAAAATCAAGGGACTATTAGTATGTTGTTGAATAGAAACAAGGAATGTCAATCTTTGATAATTGTCACCATCTAATTATTTTTTGGATTCACTATAGCTGTATCAAATATAAATTTTAAAATTTTTATTTGATTTTCTAAATCCATTTTTTCTTCTTTGTGATATGGAAATAAGGAGAAATAAGGGTTGATCCTGTTTATGGGGTTTCCGTAAATATTCCATTCAAAAAGAGAAAGTTCGAAACAATTGGGATTTTTTTGGAGATTGGATGCAGTGACTAACAAGATTTCAAGAGAAATAAATAATTCACTGATTTCAATTTCAATATTATTATGTTATGGTTCAGGAGAAAATAACAAGATCTACTCGGACATTGCAGTGGAAGTGTTTTGTCCTCTTCTTTTTTCTTATTTTCTTATTTTTTTTCTCCGTACAAGTATAATCCGAAAGTGTGAAAGCTATCATCAAAACTGATATCTATGCAATACAGGCTTCTGTAAACATATCAACTGAAATAACAAGATGTTGATTTAGGTACACCAGCCAGTTAATTTCACACTTTAAGTACAAACCATATTGGGCCCCCTTCAAATCCACAAAGTGAGCTAAGAAGAAAACAGGGAGGGAATGGTTAGCTGTTTCCGGTGGTTCAGTCTGGCATGGACCAACTTTACGTTCATAATAAGATTAGGTGCTTAATTATTGCTACAATTGTTCAATTTTTTCCTTACATTTCTTTTCTTTTCATGGTCCTTTTGTTTTTCTTTTATATGTGAATCATTCATAGTTTTGGTTAAAAGGAAAAAATAAATAAATAAATCTCTTTGAGCTAAATTAAAAAAACTGGACAAATTTGATGAGTATAGCTATTTAATGTAGTGTTTTTTGGTGGTTAATCTTAGTTTTATGAATGTTTATTATGTTTTGTTCTTATTATGATTTTTAGTTGGTACAATTAAAATCATTATTTTTGAGATGAAAATAATAGTTTTCTTTGTTGTCATTACATAACTAAGTCGTATAAATTATAATGATATTTTATGAGAAATTAATATTTTACGAAGTAATTAGTGCATCTACATATGTTATTGCATGTGAACTCTAAACAAGACATTTACAAACAACTGATTTATACTTGCTTACAAACTCCATATACGTTTGCGTGCAAGCGATTCCATCATTATTTTAAAAACAACGTAAAAGGTTGGTCCAAATAATTTGAAAAATTAACTTAAATTTTAAAGATATTTGAATTGTTTTGATTCGCGATCTGAATCTATTTCAATTTATCTTATTTGGAAAAGGGTCAATGCCCTGTCTTCTTTGCTATCATATGATCTACTTCCCTACCCCTCAACTAAGGCCCCTTCAAGTCTCCTCTCCTTTCAGTCACGGGCCAGCCGAATCCTGAAAAATGGGTTCTTGGGAAGCGTGGTAGGGGAGGGTAGGGGCTGTCGCTGCCTGATAGAGGCAGAAGCCGGGCCACCGGATGTCCATTTGTTACCTCTATTGTTCCCTATACAGGTTCCCCCTATACAAATTAAAAATTACATAATTCATTAATCTATTAATGTTGGCCAAATTTTTTAACATTTTTGTCCATATGATGTTAGGTGCAAACATTATATATAGGCTTTGAATTCTTGCATAACATTCGTTTTCAAATATCCTAGGGCATTAAAATGCGAGACGATGTATTCTCATGATCTTTGACTTACCTACATTAGGAAGCAAAAACACAATCCATTTCCCTAATAATTATATATTAGAAGGGTGGGTGAATGAAGATTAGTTCAATTAAAAATTTTTGAAAAAAAAAATAGAATCATGTTCAATTTTTGTATATCCACTAAATATTTGAGTAATTTATTCATTGTGTGAATTATAATTTAATATTTTATTTGATTTTATTTATATTAATTTTTGTACTAATCAAAATTAATTTTTTTCTTAGACAAAATTAAAACATATTCATCATATTAGTTTGATGCATTTAGATGTTTTTTTTTTTTTTTTTTTTTGTAGAATGTTGCCCCTAATGGAACCCATATAATTTTAAAATTTAATATTTTATAAAATATGATTAAAATAAATATGATTTCATCCTTATAATTTATCCTAATGTACTACTTCATTCTATAATAACAAATTTAATTATCCCTATATGTTGTTTGTATTAATTTCTTAAGTCATTTGATTAAAATATCATAATTTATCATTAAAATGAAATAAAAATAAGAAATTGTCCTTTGATATATTATGGTAACTCAACTCTCTCATCTCTCATCTTTAATCTCCCTTCTCCTTTTCTTCATATCTCTATATTCTATCTATCATCCCTCAAAAGACTTTCTTTTCTACCTACTTTTGCATCCTCTTCTCTTTCTTTTATTTTTGTCACCATTTTTTCTTTCATAAAGACAACACTATTTATTTTCTTTTCCTTTCTCTTGTGATTTCAAACTGTCATTTTAATTTTTTTTTTTTTTTTACTTTCAAAAAAAAATCTGAAGCGGTGTTTTAATTTTTTTTTTCTTTTATCAAATAAGCATCAAAGTACATAATTATCCTTTTCTTATTTTATCTTTAGTGAAATTGACTAATGTTTTATTGGAATCAACTTATTTCCAAACCCAAAATAACTCATCTATTGATTTTCGAGAAGTTTGAGGTTAAGAATTATGGGTTCTTTTCTAACTTCAGAACTTCATTTAATTATAATTACATGTCACCAAATATTGATGTTTATTTTGCAATTATTAGTGTAGGCTTTTTTTTTTTTTTTTAAATAAAGCACTTGCATTAAACAATAAGTGAATCTTGAAATAGAAAACTTTGTACAACAATAGGAACTTCCTGCAACAAGACAGTCAAAGCATCTAACGAATAAGCCCACTTGGCTAAGTTATGAGAAGTGTGATTCGCATTTCTGCTGACATGAGAAATGGAAACAAAAGGAAAATGCTGAGCTAAGTTCTGAATATCTTCAATAAACATGCCTAAAGGGGATCGAATGGGGTCAACACGCCTTATTTCATTGACTACGTCCAAACAGCCCGATTCTATCTCCAAATTCGCGAAGCTGCAATCCCTCGCAACCTGTAATCCACAAAGAATAGCCCTAGCTTTTGCAAATGCCACCCCCCATTGTCAACTAAATTTCTCACCCACCGAAGCTAATACACTACCAGTTTCATCTCTAAAAATCACACCACCAACTGTCCTCCTCCCCCCCATTCACATTAACACCGGCATCAGTATTCATTTTAATATTTCTTGCAAATGGTGGTTTCCATACATGCAGTCCACCAGATAATGACATTACACCTTGTGATTCTCTATCTAGGTACCGCACATACTAGAAATCATAAAGAAATTGGGATGCCAAAGAGGCCACAGTTGTACTAATCGAATCAATTCCCTCAGAAATCAATCTATTTCTTTCACATCAAATTTGCCATAGAATCATGATAACAAGATCCAACTTATCCGTAGGAAGCATATTACATAACCAAACCCACCATTCCATTATCGCTGAAGTTGGAATCTCATCTGTTTTGATACCCAACGGTGAACACAACCACGCACCCCGCACCCCTAGCCCAGTGACAATCCTTAAAGATGTCAACAAGGTATTCAATTTGTTGACTACATCGAGCACATGTACCTGCCACTTGTACTCTTCTGGAAATGAGACTTATATTACATGGTAGAGAATTTTGTACCAAGTGCCATAAAAAATGCTTAAATTTCTTCGGCACATGAGCTTTCCAAATTTTATTCCTTTGTAAATTAACTACACCAGATGATGTGGGGTGATCCATAAAATCATTATCGACTTTGTAGCAAATATTCCCAATAGCAGATATAGTATACACCGTTTTGCGTATGGGGCCAACAAAAAACATATGGTGGTAATCTACCTGATAAAGAAATCTAACAAATGCAGTCCTTTTCAAATGGAAGAAAAATCTGCTCCAAAACATCAAGGTTCCAAGTCACTGCAAGTGTAATCGATCAAATAACTAACCCAAGGCATCAGAAGGAAGGAAATGGAGCACCAAAGGTCTCATTTGATCAGCTCCAAAAATCCAATTATCCTTCCAAACTCGCACCGATTGGCCATTACCAATTCGCCAACACCCTCCACTTTCCAGCGGTTGTTTAGCCGCCTTAGTACTCCTCCATACAAATCTTGGCGAATACTTGAGTATTGAATGTATGAAAAGCTGCTTACGATAATTCTTAGCTTGAAACACCCTTGAGCATAGTGAATCCCGATTCACAATCAGCCGCCAACATTATTATCCCAATAGTGCTAAGTTGAAATTTCCGAAGCTCTGAAGCCACCATATATTTTTAGAGATGCATTGCCTATCCCATGCCACCCAATGGATCTTTCAACCCTGTTCACTACCATCCCACGAAAAATTCACAACAATGCTCTAAAGTTCCTTACACAACGTGGTAGGCAGCAAAAAAATACTTATAATATAATTATGAATTAACTGAGCTATGGACTTTATGAGTAATTCCTTACCGGCCTTAGATAAAGTGAGCTACTTCTACCCTTTTAACTTATTCCAAATCCTTTATTTAATGCTTTTCCACCACTTTAACTCCTAAATTGGTTTTAATCAATTAGCGCGCTTGATGAGGAACATTAGAAATAAATGAAATTTCTGATTTGTCAAAATTAATTGTCCGACTGGTAGCAACCTCATAGAACACCAATATCTGCTTTATTTTAACACATTCTTCTACTAAAGCCCTAGCAAAAATGATGCTATCATCTGTAAAGAAAATATGAGAAATCTTTGATCCATTTCTACACACTTTTAACTCCATGCAACTCCTTTCTAGCCACAGCTTGCCTAAGCAAAGAAGAAAACCTTTCTGCACAAAGCAAGAAAAAATATGGCGATATGGGGTCTTAGGACTTCCATTTGCCAGAAAGGAGAATGAAACTGAAGATACACTGGAGAAGATTAGTATACAAAATAAAGGAGGAAATCTCAGATTCTCTAAAATTTTGTCAATATAAGACCATTCGACTCCATCATAAGCTTTACTCATATCTAGCTTAAAAGCAAAATTACCCTGTTTCCCTTTAGTGAGATGCTTCAATGGAATGAAAAAAACTCAAAAGCAATAATAGCATTATCTGTTAGTAACCTGCACGGGACAAACCCACTCTGAGACTCATTAATTACGGAAGGCAAAACACTCTTCTAACTATTTGCAAAAACCTTAAAAATTAATTTATACAAAACATTACAAAAGGCTTATCGGTCTGACGTCTTTAACAAACTCTGGCAATTTAACTTTAGGAATCAATGCGACAAAGGTATGGTTTAATATTTCAGGGATAGAACCAGAATTGAGCACTAACAAGACAAATGAAATAATATCCTGACCAATTATATGCCAAAAGGAAGTAAAGAAAAGGACAGGCATACCATCAGGGCCTAGGGCCTTCAAATGGTGCATCTGCTTGAGAGTAACCATCACCTCCTCCCCAACAAGTGGTCGTTGAAGAAACTCAACAATATCCTTAGTCAATGTGGAGTCTATAGATTCAATTACTAGATCAATTCCAGTCAAATGTGAAGTTGAGAATAGATCCTCAAAGTACTGAATCACCACACTTGTAATAACATCACTCCCCTCCACCCAGTTATCCTTATTATTTTTTATCCTCTCAATCTGGTTGCGTTTTCTTCTTTGTGAACCCTTAGAATTGATGAACTTTGTATTCTAATTTTAACCAAACTACTCAAGATCGTCGTCTCTAAAAAATCTCCTCCTGATGCAGACCTTCATGAACCTCCCTCTCTAGTAACGAAATACAAGCAACATCATCACCATTAAGCATACCATCCTGTAATCTACTAAGCTCTTGCATCTTTTCTCGCAATTAATTTTACTCCTTCCTAAACACCCTTTTATCCCAACTCTTAAGAGCCTGCGCACAACCTTTAATTTTATCTACTACCTTCTCCCTCATTTCCCCACATCTACTCCACTCTTCTCTTATCACTTCCTCATAAGCAGTTTTTAGAATCCAGCTAGCCTCAAACTAAAAAGCTCTGTTAGCATACCTTCCTTTGAAATGATTATATTCAATATCCAAAAGAATTGGACAATGATCAGATGCAGCTCGGATTAACCCCTTGCATTTCATTAGCATACAGTACTTCATTATAGTCACTAAAAGATACCCAAGGTTCATTAGAAATACCACCCAGTTAACTCAGTGGCGCCCATGTTCCATGTTTGTTGTCCCCTTCAACACATCCATAAATACATCAGCATTGCCAACTATTGCCATTCAATTCAGACACCAAAAAATCAACATGATGAGTTGAAAAGCTTTGGATACTCAAAACTAATATCCTTCCTCCATAAAAGCATTAAACCATCAGAACGCCCAACAGAATCCACAATAAAGAAATTAAAGTCAATAAACTGTCACTTCAAACCTACAACCTCCTTATCAATCAGACAAGTCTCCGTAAGGAAGAGCACTTTGGGGCAAACTCACTGACGTAGTAAGGTAGTGTAGTGCACGAACCGTCTGAAGGTTGCCTAGCCCTTGGAGGTTCCAACTTATAATCTTCATGGTGATCGACGAAACTATTAACCAATCATCGCTGCTACTTAGAGTTTTGAAAGGCTAATCTTCCCACTAGCCATTTTGCTTTTCTTCAAATGCCAGTTTATTTCCATTGCACATTTTTCACAGCCACATTCATCTACTTTTCGCTTACCAACTAAATCCTTAGTTGTTTCTTGCACTGGTACATTAACTAAAAGACCTATACCTGATGTACTTTTTCTTCGCCATGTACCCTTCTTGACTTTTCCATTTATTCTAGATCCTTGGGCTTTGTCCACCATACCAATAATAGAGATTGGAATATTCTTTTTTCATTGCACTAAATTCTTTTCCCCATTACTGTTTGCATTCTTAGGAATCTCAGATGGACCTTGGAAAAGTATACCAACATGCATGTTGCCACCATCTACAGTACTAGACAAACCAAGAGTTGTTGATCGTCCATAATATGTAGGTGGGTCAACATCAACCAGCAAAGTTCTCTTTGTCACATGTGGATCATACCTATCACGAGAAGAGTCACCACAATCCTCACTTAGTGTATTTGTTGCACGTGAGTGAGAAGAGTGTTCCCTTTTCACATATCGAGCTTTTAATGGCGATGCACGCAATGTTGGAATGTACTGTTATCCATCCACTGCATCTTCCCTATATGATTCACAATCATCAATCACATGGTCTAGATGACCATAATGATAATAGAAATTAGCAAGTTTTTCATAGCACTACACCCATGCATTCTCACCCTTCCCGTTCAAAATCACCGAACCTAGCTTATCATCCATATTTACCCTAACTCGAACAAATTTACTTCCAACATGCAAATCCTCCTTTTTAATTTCTAACACCTCCCCCACCTTCGATGCTATACTTAGGGGTACCTCTCTGCTTCTATGGTTAAGGGGGTAAGTCACATACATAAATCCAAAAAGGGCAGTAATTTAGATGCATGCTCGACGGTTGTTCATCTACCTTGATTTCTGCTATGATCAACCACTGTTTGTTGAAGTGCAAGGGATGGTCTTTAAGAATTCTATTTCGATCCAATCTAGATTTGATGACACATATAAATAAATTTGGAGAGAAAGCATAAATCTTAAATTCCTTCGAAGTTTTCCATGCACTAGTTAGGGCACTCTTCAGTCCATTGATACTATATGGTCTGGGCGAAACTAGTCTACCCACCAAACAGTAACGATAATTGTGATGTTGTTCCTGTGATCCCATGTATGCTATATCCATCTTATCTTCCTCCTTTTCGATTAACCTAAACTTTTTCCACAATTCTACCAACTCCTTCGACATCCTTCCTAGTGTAATCGATGAAGACCTTGCCTAATAGACTCTACAATCAAGAGAAGACACATAATAGAGAAAAATTTCAACGACCACAAAGAAGAAGATTCCAACCTAGAAACCCTAGATGAGAGAAAACCAACTCCACAAAAAATGGGAGACCTTGATGTAGTAAATTAAATCTACATATGTCCCCATTATTATTAGTGTAGGCTTAAAAGAAGTTCATTGTGTTTGTTTATTCATAATTTTTAGTGGAAAGGAAAGCAAAATGAGCAAGTGGCTAGTAGAAGAATTGTACTTTTTTTAGATTGGTGAAATTATTAGAATCAAGTATTTAAACTCCTGTTTGGCTTCTTTTTTTTTTATAGCTTTTGTCATACTTAATTATTTAACTTTCGTGATCCTCATGTTCAGAATGTAGACTAATTTTTTAATTATATTTGAAGAGAATAAATATTTTTAGATATTAATAAAATTAATATTATTTTGTACCTTTGACACATAAAAAATTGAATAATATTTGACAAAAAAACTATATAGTATAATAAAGATAAGACATATGGATGATTACAATTATTTTTATAAAATAAAAGATCAAAGAGTATATTTGGGTAAACTATTCATTGAAAGAAATAAAACCACAAGAATGAAATCATATTTTATCCTTATAATAAAGTTGCCTATTATGTTGAATCTCATAAGTGCATTTTCTTATTATTACAATAGGAATAAAAATGATAATTTATATATAAAATCTAATAATAATACATTCAATCCCTTTAAAAAATAATATGTTCAAATTCATAAGTAAATTATAATATGTGTACAATTTAAATTTATTTTTTAAATCTATTTTATATTTAAGATTTTTAAAAAATAAAATAGTTAAAAAAGCCTAATTGCAAATATACATACATACATGAACTTTATCCTTTACACACACATACAGGCACATATGTTGGTTTGATTAGAGACGAGACAACCCAAGAGGGGCAGGTGAATTGGGTTGTAGAAAAGACACAAACACATTTAGTGGAAGCAGCAACACAAATCAATATACAATTTTATAGTGGTTTGACAATGTGCTTACTCCACTCTTCAAACTTTCATTTAGACCATTCTATTCTTTTTGCAAACTTAAGAATAATTTTTTCCTTTTTTAGACTCAATGACAGCCTTCTCTTTTTCAAACACAAGGATAATATTTACAACTACTCTCTTTTAATAAGAAATAAGAGAGTTGACCAAACTCTTGATATTTTTCTAAGATACAAAACTAACCTTTTAACCACTAGCAAGAATAGATCCAAATAGTGTCAATGCCTCTTAATTAGCAGAAATTATATTTTTAGTGCTCATGAAAATCTACTCTCAAAGAGTTACAAAATAATCCTCACACTAGCCAAATCAAAGCAACACTAAAAAGGTTTGTAAAATGAACTTGCTAGATATTCTCTAGTTATTTACAAGTGTTCTTTAAAGTTTTTCATCAACTTTTTTAGTCTTTAGAAATGTTCCTTATATAGCCGAACTCCAAATTGGCCATTAGAATATGTTGGACTAAGTTGGTCAAACCTAAGTCAAAGACCTCTTTTGATCTTGATAATGAAGATTGAAAAGTACTAACATCTTGTTTAAGTGTTGTTTTTGCAGTTTTTAAGTTAGGTTTGCATTGAAAGTTAGACAGAAGTCTAAATCTCTAACATTGAGTAAGACATCCAAATTCACAGTTAAGAACTTCTAAATTGCAATTGCGACTTTATAACAAGGATGGATGAACTTAGACCATACGAATTCACAGAGCAAATCGCAGCTGCAATCCAATCAAGGAAGACATGAATATCATACAGAGTGATTCACGGTGACGTTCGCGTTCTTAGTCCTAACCGCGACTTTTGTAGCTGTATAGAAGGAACCAAGTTTGCATTCATAACATACCAAGTGTCCAAGATGATCGTTGGGATATCAAAATTCGCGCGGGTGAAAAACCTATGAGACCGCGACCTATGGAAGTAATTTTTCCTCACCAAACAGAAGGATTCGCGATCACTGTCGCATCCAAAAAGGATCTTAATCGTGATTGTGACTTTTAGTTGGTTAGACAAATGCAATGACTATATTTCTTGGAATGCCAATAGCAACATGCCATGTGGACTAGCCGTTAAACACAAAATGAGATTCTCTACTGCAATTTTATTCTTTCTAGTGCAAATTAAAAATTCACAATTGCTAAATGCTAGTCACAATCGTGAAATCAATCTAACAGACATTTAATGCATAATCTGTCTAGCTTATCCTAGAGATTTAGGCATAGTTTGTTAGTAACGTCTCTTTGGTGGTTGTTACCTATAAATACTCCACCAAATATATATGAATGCAAAAGAATATCATTTGATTATAGTCAAACTCTGACAATTTTATCTCACAACTTCGTATTCTTTGTATGTAAGTTATTATTGTTGGGTGTAAGCATTAAACACCATTATAATTAGGCTTGAAAGTTAGCTTAGCTGTCAAACTTGTATTAGGTTAAAATGTGAGTCTTTGTGAAAAACACTTGAGTGAGGATTTTGTGTGAGCCTTGAAACACAAATTGTAGGGTTGTGTGTGAGCCATTAAAACACATTGTACAAGTTTGGTGTGAGCTTAGAAACACCACTTTGAGTTAGTGAAAAACCCAATTGTGAAGAATTAAAAAGTGGATGTAAGGTTTATTAACACTCGAACTACTATAAATATTGTGTGTTCTTTCTTTCTACTTCTATTCTAATCTGTAAACACTTTATCTTCCCTCTAAATTTTTTAGATTCCTACCAACTCAACTCTCCTTCTTGGTGCTCAAAGGCCAACAAGTGATATCAGAGCCAAGTCTCAATTCAAGCCTTAATTGTGTGAGAAAATATCAATGGCATAAGAAGGAATCCACGCCCATCTTAAGCCATACTTTGATGGATCCAACTACACGCATTAGAAGTATAAGTTGGAAATATACTTGGACAATGATGTGGTAGATCTTTGGGACAATATGGCAAAAGAGTGGAAGCCACTTACTAAGGTGGTTGATGGAAGTGAAGAATTGATCCCAAAGGAAGAATGGATTGAAGCTCAGAAGAGATCAAATGGAAGGAACAAGAGGGCATTGCCAATCCTTTTTAGTTCTCTGTCGAGGGAAGAAATAAAAATGGTTCAATATTGCCTCACAGCCTATGGAATATGGAAAGCTTTGGAGAACTACCATGAAGGCATAACATTGATGAAGTCCAGCAGATTGGAAATGTATGTAACAGAATGAGAGTTGTTCATGATGAAGGACAATGAAAGCATCATGGATATAGACTCCTATCGATTATCACAAACATGAAGAAATTCAGAAGGATAATCACCAATCATGAGGTAAACTCAAAAATACTTAAATCTTTACCTCTTGAGAAATTTGGTGTCAGGGTTTGCAACATACATAAGTCAAATCCATAAATTAGAGCAAACCGATGTTCTTATAGGCAAGCTTATAACTCATAATCTAGCCTTAAAAAAGGATAAGGAGATGAAGAAGATGAAAGGATAAGGGGACAAGAATGATAAGGCAAAGTAGAAGACCTTAGCTCTCAAATCTTCATCCAAAGATAAAAAAAGTAGAGGATGTTTCAAGTAAGGAAGATAATGATAAAGAAGATGAGGAGCTGGCCATGCTTTATAGGAGAACCAAATAGTTGATAAGAAGAAAAAAAGATAAAAGAAACTTTAAGAAAGTAACTCCCAACCTCAAAGAAAGAATGAGTGAGGTAACATGCTATGAGTGTGGCAAATAAGGCCACCTCAAGTATGATTGCCCAAGCTGAAAAAGAAGAAGAGCTTCAAAGCTACTTGGGATGACAACTCAAGTGAAGAGGATAGAGATAAGGAAGTGGCAAATCTATGCTTCATGGCACATGATGACTCTTCAAATGAGGTAAGCTCTTCACCCCATTGTTATGAAAACTATGATGCATTAGATGTTGTAGATGATGAGCTTTTGGAAGCTCTTACTTTGAGATGTGATAAATACAAGTCACAAATAAAGACTTATAAGAAAAATGTTCTAAACTAAAGGATTAATTTAAATCCTTCAATGGTCTTGTAACTGAGTTGAGGAATTCTAATAAAGAACTCAAAAAGACTTTAAAGAGTCTTTCTAAGTCCTCATCTTCTCTAAATTCCTTAAGAAAGGAAAATGATATCTTAAAAGGAGAGGTAATTAAGCTTAGAAATTCTATTTCTAAGTTTCATAAAAGGAAGGTTGATACAACTTTGTTTGTTAAAAAGCATAATCATAACACACTCATTGTACAAATATATGTTGATGATATCATATTTGGTATTACTAATGAATTTTTTTATAAGGATTTTGCTAAATGTATGACTAAAGAATTTGAGATGAGCATGATGAGAGAGCTCAAGTTCTTTCTTAGCCTATGTTGGACTAGGGTGGTTAACCCTAAGTATTGGACCTCTTTTGATCTTGACAAAGGGGATTGATCAATTCTAATGTTTCAAATTAAATATTATTTTGTAGTTTTTAGTTAGTCTTTACATTGAAAATTGGATGGAGTTAGGATGGAGTTAAAAATCTCTAAAGTAAGCTAGTGTCTTCTAATTCGTGACCGCAACTTGATAAATCGTGATCGCGAACTAGACCAAGGCAGGTTGAAAAATTGGATAGACATATTCGCAGGCCAATTCTTTGTCGCGACTAATTCAAAGAAAGGAAAGCCAAAGTCACAGACAAATTCGCAGTGTGAGTCATGTCTCGGTAGCGATCGCGAATTTTAAAGTAACTCAAGAGGGAATCAAGTCCACAACCATAGCTTGACAAGTGTCCCAAGTAGCCGTTGAAAGACAAAATCGCGATAAGAACTTATTGGTAGCGATCGTGAATCCTAAAGAAGAAGATGAACATTTTTGGCAAACGAATTTGCGTTCGCAGTCGCGGCCTGTATAAGAAAAATTGCGACCGCTACTTTTGAGAGTAGGTGAAAAGCAATGACTATATTTTCTTGGTGAACTAATGAGAAGCTGCCACGTGGACTAGCTGTTAGACACAAACAAGGTTTTTCGTATGAAATTTGGATTTCGCGATCACTAACGAGTAGTAGCGACCGCAAATTGATACTATCAAGCATGTAATGATAAAATCTGTCTAGCACACTTTGAAGATTTTGTACCAGTTTTATTGTAATATCTCTTTGGTGGATAGAGGTTATAAATACCTCACCAAACAGATGTAAATGTAAGAGAATTGGTAACTTTGTAACCAAACTCTTGTAATTTTGCTACTCAATCTTTTCTATTCTTTAAGTCATTATTAGGTGTGAGCATAAACACCAATTGTAATAGGTTGTAGTGTGAGCCTGTCAAAACACTAAGAGTGGTTATTGTGTGAGCCTGTAAAAACATAAGTGTAAAGGTTGTTGTGTGAGCTTGCAAAAACACAAGTGTAAAGGTTATTATGTGAGCGTTAAAACACAAGAGTATAGGTTGTTGTGTAAGCTTTCAAAACACAAGTGTAAAAGTTTGGTGTAAGCTTGAAAACACTTTTGAAAGATATTGGAACACCCAATTTCTAAGAACTGGGGAGTGGACGTAGGGTCGTTGATATTCGAACCACTATAAATCTTGTGTTTCTTACCTACTCATTTCTCTTCACCCTTTCTTGTTTTAATTTTATAGACCAATTCAACCCCCTATTCTTGGTGCCTAGGGCCAACAAGTGGTATCAGAGCCAGGTTTCATAATCAAACCTTCATTGGGTGAACAAAGATCATGGCACAGGAAAGAATCCACTCACAACTCAAGCCTCACTTTGATGGAATAGACTATACTCATTAGAAGTATAGGATGAAAATCTATCTTGACATAAATGTGGTGGACCTTTGGGATGTGGTCATCAAGGAATGGAAGCCGCCCACTAGAGTTGTGGATGGTAATGAAGAATTAATCCCAAGAGAAGAATGGGTTGAAGCTCACCGAAAATCAAATGGCAAAAATAAGAGAGCAATGGTCATTCTTCTAAGCTCACTCTCTAAAGAAGAGATTGGAATAGTGCAACATTGTCAAACAACATGTTGAACTAGGATAATCAATCTTAGGTTTAGAACCTCTTTTGATCTTGACAAAATAAATTGATCATCACTAATATTTCAAATAAGTGTTGTTGTTGCATAATTGAATCAATCTCTCAAGAAGAAATAAAGAAGTTGATAAATTCCAAAGTAACATGTAAATCGCGACTGCAACCTAAGATTCGCGACCGCGATTCATGTTAAGACATGCTTAAAATCAGGCAGGCAAAATCGCAGTGTCATTCTCGGCCGCGATCCTTGAAAAGAGAAAGGTCAGATTGACACAGATGAATTCGCAGTAGAAGTCTCGACTGAGTCGCGACCGCGAATTTCAAAGAAATTCAAGAGGGAAGCAAGTCCACAACCACAGCCTGACAAGTGTCCCTTAAGACTATTAGAAGTCAAAAATCGCGAAGACATCTTCCTGGTAGCGACCGCGATCTTTGTGGAAGAAAGTTAACCAATTTGGCAGTTGGATTCGCGACCTCTATAGCGTCCTGTGAAAGAAAAAATTACGACCGCGACTTATGAAAGTAGGTGAAGGACAACAACTATATTTTCCTAGTGAACTAATAAGAAGCTGACATGTGGACTAGCCGTTAGAAACAAACGGGGTTTCCCTTAAAGAATTTGGATTTCACGACCGCGAAAGGCAGTAGCGACCTCGATTTCACCCTGACAGGCATTAAATGCAAAATCTGTCAAGCATGTCTCAAAGATTTAGAGTGCTTTGATCTGCAACGACTCTTTGGTGAAGTTTGGCTATAAATACCCCACCAAACAACCATGAAGAAGGTTGCTAAGAAATTTATTACAAGTATTGAAAGCTCTTAATCTTTCTACTCATTTTCTTCATCTTCTTTACATGTGTTAGGTGTGAGCATTAAACACCAAATTGTAAGGTTTTGTGTTAGCCTCCAAAAACACTTTTAAGAAAGGTTTAAGTGTAAGCTTGTTGAAACACTTGAGTGAGGTTTTGTGTTAGCCTAGAAAACACTTTGTTGTAAGGTTGTGTTAGCCATTAAAACACAAGTTGTAATAAGTTGGGTGTGAGCTTGAAAACCCCATTGATTTAGTGAAATACCCAATTGAGTAATTGGGGAGTGGACGTAGAGATAGTTTTGCCCGAACCACTATAAAATTTTTGTGTCTACATTGTTTCTTCTTCTTCTCTTCATCTCTGTTTTAAAATTTTTATTCACCAATTCAACCCTCTTTCTTGGTGTCTGGGGACAACAGTGACTACCCTAATTTTTTGTAACAAATACAAAAATAAACACAATAAATAAATAATAAAAACACATAAATTACAATGACTAAAATAAAAAATTTGCTATAATAATTCATTGGACCATAAAATATTTAAAAAAATTTGAATTTTCTAAAATCACAAATAATTTTTATGAATTTTTATTGAATTTTTAACACATGTATATTCATTAAAAAATTAATTTTTACACTTTAAAAATTAATTTTAATAGCCCAAAAAATTTAAGATGCTAAAAAAAATAAGAATTTTAAAAAAAAGGGGGCCAGAAAGATCAACACGTGAATCCATATAAAAGATTTTTTTTTGGGCGGAGGAAACTACATGTCATTGTCTAGGATGACTTGTCGTTTCCAAGAACCAACATGTCATTCTAGGAGCGAGGCACTTAACGATTGACATGTTGCTCACGTGTCGCATGCCTCGATGGCTCATGCGCCAAGGGTGGCACATGTCATTCATGCCCACCTTATAAGGCTTTTCTAATCTCGATTTTTATTCTAGTACTATATTTTTGGGGTTTGTTGATCTATTTATTTTGCCTAAAAATATCTCTATCATTGTATTTGAATAAATAACACACTAAAATGAGATTGAAAGTGCCTAAAAGATATTGTTCATCATCTTCCTCCTCTGGATAATCATCAAACTATTAAATATTATTTAGTTTAGTTCTAAAAATTTCAAAACACAATTGTTATGGCTATATAAATCAGATTCATGCAAGCCATATATAGTTAGAAAGCTTGTAAAATATATTAACCAAACTTTTTGAAACTAATCACATAATTTGTAGAAATTCAACAAAAATAATGAGAAATTTTGAACTATAATATCTCACAAACTACAAATAATCTAGACTTATAATTTTACATGTAATCTATTGCATTTCATAGCATTATTTATATACAAAATCATGACAAAATTCTATGTGTATCTTAAGTAATTGTTTATTGATGAAACTAAACAATAATACAAATATAACTTTAATGAAATTTTAGGCTATGTAAATTTCTCACATATAAACAAAAGCAATTGGCTCTAATATCAATAAAATAATTAATTAAACTTAATTAATTACAGTAACTATACTTCTTGTAGCACGATGGATATAGATCAAATACAAGCTTGTATTACTGATCAAAGCAAAAAAATACACTGAAATTTTCTTTTTTTCACAATCTGAATTTTTACTTGATTACATATAGTTTTGTTATTACTTCTTGTTCTTCTGTGTATGTTGGGTAGTTTTTATCCTGTGTTATTTTTGTCTACATATTTTCACATGTTAATAACTTCTCTCTGTTGGAAGTTATTTACTTTTACAATAACTGCCTTTGGCAGTTAACACAACACAAATAGGTTGGACACCCAATATGGACAGACTCAAACCCAAAAACCTAATAGGATATAATGTTAAAAATCTAGATATGTAAATATAAATTAATATGTGATGTTAAATATTAGTGACCATCTACTAACTAAAACATGGAAAGATTAAAAAAGTTAAAATATAATTTTTTGAAATTATTTTTAGTTTAATTTTAATTTATTTTATTAGTATGAATTTCTTATAGAATTTATTGATTAATGAATTTCTATATTTGGTATATTGTAAAATAAAAATAGAATTAATTTCAAATGAAATGAATTTTGTATAAAAATGTCTTTGTGTTGTTTTTAAATTTTTTAAATATAAAAATTAAATATAAAAAGAGATGAGAAAGAGAAGAAAGAAAGAGAAAAAAAGAATAAAACATAAAGAAAAATAAGAGTGAAAAATATCTTTTAACTAATGAAAATTTTATAACTTTAGAATTTATTTGAAAATTCTATTAAATTTGATAAAATTTGACTTTCAAATACACAAAATATGAATTTATAAATAAATTTCACAAAAATTATATAATTCATTTATATCAAACGCACCTAATAGAATCTTATAGTGTTTTTCAATTAATTTAAAAATTCATCTATCCTTCTCCATATTTATACATAATATAGATATTTGATGCAAGTGTCATATTTATATAAAGCAAACAATTGAAGTGTGCAGTCCTCGATTGGAGCGGATATAGTTTTCACGTTCCTAAAATCTTCTCATGGGACAATTTAATGAAATTTACCCACAAATATTTTTGTCAGAACCTAACGGCATTTCCCCTATCAATTTGCATGAGAGAAGATTTTTTTCTTTTTTTTAGAATTAATATATAAAAATATGGACTGGATGACATAGTCATCTGTGGCTTTGTCTTATGCCTGTGAATATGCTATGAATTTTGATAGATAATATTGCTTTTATAGTTAAGGGAGAGGAATTCATCATAGGTAACATTTAGTCTTAGTGCTCCCCTATAGACAATCTCAAATTTACAATTGAACTAAGTCACAAAATAATTTATGATATTTTTGTAGTACTAATACAGTATGTAACTAAATTAATAATTTATACGTAATTTATCTAGGAAATTAAATATTTCATAAACACCTTATGCAATATTTATTTCTAGGTCAAACAACTGATAAGAACAGTAAAATCTATTAAAACAAGTACTTAATTTTTACAAAATGATAAAGTAAATGAATATACCTAAAAATGATGTATACAATAAGATATAAAATATTATATTAATATATTTTATTGCAATCCTTTCCTATATATGAAAAGCAATTAAAGTATCGAGCCTAACTAAGATTCTAAGTACAAAGACATACAGAAGTACCAAATTCATCAAGTCTCTTAGTTCTCTTGTTAAAGAAGCTAACGCAATAAATGATTTTATTGGTAGAATTTAAAAAAGAAAAAGGAAAAAAAAAATTTCTAGCCGCAATTTGTTGCAATTCAAAGCTTATGATATATAAGTTTTGTTTTGCCTTTTTTTTTTTTTATTTGAGCATTTGAAAATCTGTTATTTAATTTATTTAAAAGGAAAGAAATTTTATTTAAAAGAAGAAATAAATTTTATTTAAAAGGAAATAAGACAGAGAGAAACTTCCATAATAGAAAGAAGGTGCTCTATCCAAATGAGTTCATCCTCGTAAAGTATAAAAGCTAATTTAGAAATAGAATGGGTTGCCTCAATGACAAGCCTATGTACATGAGAATAATAAAAAGAATTGATAGCCTCTAAACGTCATTGTTATGGGTTGCTTTTATAATCACAAAAAGCGTTTGGTGACACATCATCTAGTTAACTTCCCGATTGATGGCATAATGAATCAATGTAATGGGCAATCTTTGATTTTAGCCAAGTAACATTTGATAAATCATTAGCATATTTAATTTAATTTTTTGGCTTATATAGTTAAGGGATAATCAAATCCTTCATTCATAGAGATAATCAATTCTCAAACTAATGAATATTATTTTACAAGTATAAAAAGGTGTGTCCAAGGTAACAAGTAGATATCTTAAGCTCTCATTCCTTACTTCCTCAACTTGTTAAGCTCATTCTCTCAAAATTCTATTTGCCAACTTAAGTGTCAACCTAATTTTAGGCACCTCAACTCCCTTTTGCTTACATTTTCTCTTGTGTAGGTTTGCCATAATAAGTTTTCAAGATCAAAGGCTATCAACTGGCATCATCTATGAGAACTTTTCCTTTAAAGCTATCCTTGATCACTCAAACGTGACCGTGGCCAATTTCCTAACAATGTAGCCATTCATTTTTCTCTTGAGGAGGAAAATTCATCTAGGGATAATCACACCCAAGAAACAATCGCAAATTCCATTACAAATACCACTATCGTCATAACTTTGGCACAATTTTAGGTGTTCCCAATGCAATCCATATAAGCTGCCTTATCCTTTTTGCAGGCCCAAATAACAGCCTTTCACCTACCACCTAAAAAAGAAGCTCCTATGGAAGGCATTGCCTTAGATCCAAAAGCAATCAATCTTAAAAACAACCAAACATGGAGATTCAAAAAAAATCTCCAGTTAAAAAATAAGCTCGGTCCTATATAAAACCCCATGCAAAGAGGAAGTGGACTAAAAAATCCCTGTCATAGGAAAAAGAAGATGAAGAAGTCTACAAGGAAGGAACTCTAAGCCATTCATGAAAATATATTTGAAAGCTTCACCTCTAGTATAGAAAATAATCAAAGAAAAATTTCCCCCTAAATGGAAGCTTTCTAACATGAACTCCTATAATGGTATAAGTGACCCTCGAATGCACTTATTTACATTTTTAATGACGATATTTATGAATAACATCTTAGATGTGATCCTTTACAAGGTGTTCCTTATCATATTAATCAAGATCACTTAAGGATGGTACCTTTAGCTTTTATCTGCCTCCATTCACTCGTTCAAAGAGTTAGAGACGATACTCCTCAGTAGGATTGCTACTAATATTATTCAAAGAATACACTGATCATTAGCGTGCCATTAGCTCAACATAGATTTGTTGGTTTACTCTTGAAGGACAACAAACCATTATAGATGAAGTAGATAATCTTAAGCATACTAGGTTTATCTGGAAGGAAAAGACCCTAATCGGAGGTATTTATTGTTAATCTAATAAAGTCCCTTTTATTCCATAAATCACATTCATACTAGAATATGGAAAGAACGATTGGGGACCATATAGTGATGCACTAATGATCAAAGAGTTGATACAAACTTTCCTGGTGAAAAGGCTTCTGGTGGATAGAAGAAGCATGGTTAGCGTACTTACCAAGCAAGCTTAACAAGCAATGAGGGGAGTAGGCCTAGAAGGAAAATAGTTGAAACCCGTAGCAACTTCTATAATAATGGAAATGATAGATGAAACAATCTCCACTACAGAAATGGTATTTAACATAATAAATGTTGAATTTCCATATAATGTTATCTTAGCATGCATTATTTTTACTAGTCAATCACAACATATAACATCAAGTACCTAACCATAAAGATATTTTCGGACGGGAAGATAGTCATGGCATATGACAATCAGAAGATAGTTATCGAATGTTATAGCATAACTGCTGAATAAGAAGAATCCTTTCACATTAATAAGATCCTCTCCTCAGGCCCTAAACAAAGAGAATGATCTGAACCAGTAGGTGAATTAACCAAACTTATTATATCTACGAATAAAAAGTTAAGATTGACACATGTGTGAGTCAAAAGGCTATCAATTGAATGACCACCATAATTAAAAAGAATGTTAAAATGTTCACCTCTAAGCTAAAAGAGATTCAGGGAATACACCCATCAATAATGTTCCATCAACTCACTGTAGATTCAAGGGTGAAACCTGTCATCCAAAAGAAGTAACTGTACCTCCTAAAAGACAATGGGCCATTACAGATGAAATAGATAAGCTTAAGCATGCCAGGTTTATTTGAAAGGTAACTTGCCCTGACTGGATGGCTAATATTGTGTTGGTTAGAAAACTAAAAGAAAAATGGAGAATGTGCATGGATTTTACTGATTAAAATATGGCATGGTCGAAGGATAGTTATCCCTTCCCAAACATTGACTAGCTAGTTGATTCTACAACCTACTTTCAAAGGTACAATTTCTTATATTTAACATAAGGGTATCACTAGATCTCGATGCACCCAAACAATGAGGATAAAACATCCTTCATAATAGACCAAGTTATGTTTTGTTATACCAAAATATTGTTTAAACTCAACAATGCATAAGCTACTTACCAAAGGTTAATGAATTTCATATTTAAAGATAACTTTGGCAAAAATGTAAAAGTATACATAGATGATTTTATTGCCAAAAGCAAAACTAACAAATCCCATACAGATGATTTGTAAGAGGTGTTTGATGTTCATAACATGCATGGCATAACATACACAAGTGCATATTCAGGGTCAAAGTAAGGAAATTATTAGGATTTATGATATCCAAATATGCCATTAAAGCAAACCTAAAAATGATCCAAGCCATCCTAGACATGAGAACACCTCAAACCATCAACAAAGCTCAAAAGTTAAATGGAAAATCACAGCACTGGGTTGATTTATTTCTTATTCAGTTAAAAATTACCTTTCATTTTATAGAAGTCTTAAAAATTGTAAACATTTCAAATTATTGGAAGATTGCCAAACTACGTTTAATGATCTTAAAAAATTTTTCAGCACTCCTTACTAAGCAGACCTAAAACTGGAGAGACCTTGTATATTTTCCTCACTATAGGAAATGACACTATAACATCTATCTTTGTTCAAAAGGAGAAGGGGAATAACAACTAGTGTATTATACTAGTTACATACTATAGGGTGTAGAACTTTAATAGCAGAAGTTAGAAAAATTTGTTATGGCACTAGTCGTATTGACATGAAAGCTCAAACTCTATTTTTAGGCACACACCACCATTGTATGAACAAACTAGTTACTATGCAAAGCTCTATAAAGACTAGAAACATGTAAATGATTATTGCATTGAGCACTCCAAATAAGTGAACATGATATCATGTATGAACCCTGAATCTCCCTCAAAACACAACCATTAATAAACTTTATTACGAAAATGAAAAGCAAAGACAAGACTTTAGCTGAACAATGACAAGCTTAGACAATGAATATGAATAAAGCCTCTAACGAAAATGGAGTAGGGGCAAAAATCACTCCCTAAGGCCCAAGTAAATTAAAAATTATTTACACTATTACTTTACCATTTAGTGCCACTAACAATGTCCTAAAGTATGAAGCTCTTGTTATTAGACTCAATCTGTCTCTAGAGGTTCAAGTAGAAGAATTCCATATATTTAATGATTTAATGCTCATTGTCAATTAGAATATCGGGATTACTAGGCAAAAAATGACAACATGGATAAGTATTTGAAGCGACGCAAACAAATATTGAACTGAATTAGTAAGATTAAAGGAACATGAAAGATGAACCGAATCCTTTAGAAGGGGAACAAGGAAGTGGATATATTGGCCAAGGTAGCAGTAGAAAAAGGAGCCATTTTCCAAAACCTCAAACTCAAGGAAGAGAGACAGAGGCCTATAATTGACAAGCTAAAAGACATGAGTGCCTCAAAATTAGACCATTAGATGAGGCTAATCATTTAATTCCTTAATAAATGATAATTGTCAGCAAAGAAAATAAAAGTTATTAAAATGTAAAAGAGATCATCAAAATATGCCTATCAAGATGGATCCTATACTAAAAATCCCTGACTCATCCTGATGCAAGTCAAGGAACCATTAAATAGGAAGAAACACTTCAACTCAAAGGACTAATAACAAGGGCATGCCTTAAGAAGTTTAAAGAAGCTTTAGGAATGTTCGTGCAAAAGGAAGTCAATAAAGTAAGCCTTTAAGCATTTAGTGGATCTTCTTGAGGCAAAATAGACATTTTTAGACTTTTATTTCATATGTATTTTTACACTTCTATTTCATGTGTGGATCCTCAAAATAAACTATACAATATTTCAAGCATCTTTTAGTGGAAGAATAATATTTCTAAAGAGAGAAGGTGACACATATGTTAAAGAAATCATTAAAGTTAAGTCAAATATCTTCCAAGATATGTAAGATCTCAAGAATATTTTTCCCTTCATTTCTTGACCAAATTCTAATTTTTGTTTAGTGTAGGATTTTAATTATTTCTTTATTAGTGTTATTAGCTAATGTTTATGGAAGATGACTATGTTCCTATTTAATTTGTTTCTTATTTCTAAAAAAGGATTTACATCTTTTATTCCTAGTTAGTAAAGCATTGTAATGCCTATAAATAGGCAATTGAAACCATGTTTTTGAAACTCAATTCTTATCAATATAATTTAGATTTTCTTGTGAGAAATTGTTCTTCTCTTTGGTTCTTGAAAAAACTTAGTGAGTTTATTTGAGTGAAGACTTAAGTAGCTTTGCAAACTTGTTTAATTCTAAACTTAAAATTTACTAATTCTTTTTAAGTTTGGATATTAAACACCCTTTGATCCTTTGTAATTTAGGTTGTAAATACAAGTTATCTAGAGGTCTAGTTAGGAATTAAAGTTTTAGCTTGATTTTTAAACGTTCCTTGGTCAAAGGTACAATATTGAATATTGGTTTAAGACAAGTTACCCACATTCGTATCATTTGCTATCAGAGCTTAGGCTTCAAAAATTGAGTTGTACCATTTATTTATCTTATTCTTTGTGTTCTCTTATTCTTCTTGTTCTCATCATTTGCTTTGTGCTTGTTTTTTTCTATTCATTTTCTTCTTCTCTTCTTCTTCAAAATCATTTTCTTTTGTATTCTTCTTTTTCAAATTGTTTCTTTCATGTTTGTTACGAATTATTTGTTTCTAAAACAAAAAAAAAGTTTATGAATCGCACTTTTTTCACTAGTGTGTGATCTTTGTGATTAGCTTTGATTATCAAAAAAAAAAAAAAAAAAGGAAAGAAAAGAAAAAAAAAGAGAGACGTCTAGAAAAAAAAAAAGAAAAAGCAAAAGAAAGAAAAGCAAGAACTAAGTTTGAAACTGTGATTTGGTGACTTTTATTCTTGTCATTTGTGAATTTTCTTCTTTCTGTTTGTTTCCATTTGCTTCCATTTGTTTTCGTTTGCTTTTATTTGTTTCTATGTATTTGCATTTTATTTTTGTTTGTTTTTCTTTGTACTCTAAAGTTGGTTTTAATTTGGAATTGCTTGTTTGCTTTGTGATTAAGCTTGAAATTTATAATAGTAACTTTAGTTCCTAAAAAATTAAAAGAAAAGAATTAAGAGTGGTAAAAGGCAAGTGGTCAGTACATTAAAGGGTAAAAGCCTGTTTGCGTGAAACATAAGGGGTGTGACACCTATTAAGATTAAACACGTAAGGGAGTGAATTTTATGAGATTTTCTTTGTCTTCATAATCATGACAGATCCTAGTGGTGATTCGGAGTGGAAGCTATTTATGAAAGCCATGCAAAAGAAGATGGAGCAATTAATAGGGAGAATTGACAAGATGGAATCTAGCTGCAACACCACTAATAATTCTAATACTATCGAGACATCTATAAGGCAAGCAAGGTGTGGTAAACTTATGCATGATGATGAAGGTGGTGATTCTATAGAGGAAAGTTTTCACAGGCCAAGTAAGCAAGATGGCAAACTAGGAAGTATCACGATGAAAAACACACCTTTCCATGGTAGAAATGATCTTGAGGCCTACATTACATGGGAAAATAAGGTAAAATTAGTCTTTGATTCCTATAACTATAGTGAATAAAAGAAGGCAAAACTTGCCATTGTTGAATTTACTAACCATGCATGAGTTTGGTGAGATCAATTGAAATATATTAGAAAAAATGGGATAATCTTATTAATACTTAACATGAGATGACATGTGTTATGAGGAAAAGATTTATACCAATTAATTATTATAGAGATTTGCATAACCATTTACAAAACCTTATGCAAGGTTCTTAAAAGCATGGAAGAACACTATCAAGGGTTAGAGGTAACAATGATCCACACTAAACTAGAGGAGTCTATGGAGCAAAACAATGGCTTGTTTTCTTAGTGGACTTAATAGAGTCATTGCAAACCAAATTGAGTTGTCACGCTACACTAATTTGAAGGACTTGTACCATAATGCATTAAAGGTGGAAAAACAATAAAAGGGTAAGCCTTTTAAACCTAATTTTGCTTCTTCAACTTAGACTAACAAATTGAAAAATGGTGAAAGGTCTACGATTAAGCTAAAAACCAAACTTAGCAAAGGAGTAAAGGAAGGAGGGAAGCCCAATAAGGTTGAACCACCTAAGCCTAATAGAACAAGTTCCATTGCATGTTTTAAATGCTAAGGTAGAGGACATATGGCCTTTGATTGCCCAAATAAAAGAACCATGGTACTTAGGGATGACAACATTTTTAGTAATGATAATGATGATGGTTGTGAGATCGACCCCAAGATGGCCCTTTTAGAGAATGCTAGTGATGATGATGACCCTAATGAGGCAACTAGTCAAAATATTTTTGTGCTAGGCGATCTTTAAATGCCCAAATAAAGATGATGATGAGAACACAAAGAATATTTTCATGCAAGGTGTAGGATAAATGGTAACCTCTGTGTTATAATTATTAATGATGGTAATTATATTAGTGTGGCTAGCACTTATCTTGTTGAAAAGATAAACTTACCTACCATTAAACATCCTAAACCTTATAACTTGCAATGGCTTAATGATTGTGGTAAAGTTAGAGTAACCAAGCAAGTTAAAATGTCTTTCTTTATAGGCAAATACAAAGATTATGTTTTGTGTAATGTGTGCCTATGCAAGCAAGCCATATTCTTTTAGGGCATCCATGGCAATTTGATAGGAGGGCTAAGCATGATGGGTATCTTAATATTTATGAGTTTTATTTTGATGAGAGACATGTTATACTTTCTTTTTTATCTCCTAAACAAATTTATGAAGATCAAAAAGTAATGAGAGAGAGAATACATGCATATAAGAGAAAAAGAACTAAATGCACAACAAAAGGAAAGTTATGAGAAAATCATAAAAGGGTGTGAGAAAAAAGAAGAAAAAGGAGAGTTCAGAGAAGATAAGCAAAATAAAAGAGATGTGCATGCAAAAAGAGAGATTAAAGTGGACGCATAAAAGAAAAGAGAGGTGCATTCAAAAGGAGAGGATGTGAAAAAAAAAAAAAGCTTTTATGCAAAAGAAAGTGAAGAGATGAAAGCCTATTTAGCCTAAACACCCATGTTTTTTATGTTATACAGTGAGAGGTGCATGCAAAAGGAAAGGGTATGAAAAAAACTTTTGTGCAAAAGAAAGTGAAGTGAGGAAAGTGTATTTAGCCTAAACACCCATGTTTTTAATGTTGTACGAGGAGACATGTTTTTCTACTAACAACTTAACAGTTTCTTTGCCTAATGTGTTTGTTTCTCTTTTGCAGGATTATAAAGATTTATTTTTTGAAGCGATGCCTAAAATACTACTACCTTTGAAAGGGATAGAACATCAAATTGACTTCATTCTAATCTTTCAAATTCCAAATAGATCGACCTATAAGAGTAATTCTAAGGAGACAATGGAGCTTTAAAGGCAAATTGATGAGCTAATGAAGAAAGGTTTAACAAGGGAGAGTATGAGTCATTGTGTTTTTTCCATTTTACTTGTGCCTGAAAAGGATGAAACTTGGAGAATGTGTATTGATTATGGAAAAATAAATAAAAGAACTATTAAATATAGACATCTTATTCCCCGGCTTGATGATATGCCTAATGAGTTGCATGGTACTAACATATTTTCTAAAATTGATCTCAGAAGTGGGCATCATCAAATTAGGACGAGAGAGGGAGATGAGTGTAAAATAGCTCTCAAAACAAAATATGGTTTATATGAGTAGTTGGTTATGCCTTTTAGTTTGATTAATGCATCTTGCACTTACATGAGATTAATGAACCATGTTTTGCTTGCCTATCTTGGTAAGTTTGTGGTTGTATATTTTGATGACATTCTCATTTATTCTAAATCTTTAGATGATCATTTGGAACATGTTAAATTGGTTTTTGAAGTTTTGAGGAAAGAAAAGTTATATGCTAACCTTAAAAAGTGCTATTTTGTATAAATAAAGTTGTGTTTTTAGGTTTTGTGGTAAATGGACAAGGAATTGAAGTGGATAAAGAAAAAATCAAAACTATTAAGGAGTGGTCCATGCCAAATAGTGTTAAAGATATTGGTTCTTTCCAAGGATTAACAAGCTTTTATAGGCATTTTTTCAAGGACTGTAGTACCATAACCACACCATTAACCGAAGTGATAAAGAAAAGTGTTGGCTTCAAATGGGGGAATGCATAAGGGAATAATTTTTTTTTTTACTTAAATCTAAATTAACTAGTGCACCTTTATTAGGTTTGCCTAATTTCTCAAATATTTTTAAAATTGAATATAATGCATCAGAGTTAGGAATTAAAGTCGTCCTTATGAGAAAAGGAAAACCCATTACCTATTTTAATAAGAAGCTTAATGAAGCATCTTTGAACTACCTAACTTATGACAAGGAGATGTATGCTTTGGTGAGAACACTATAAACATGGCAACATTATGTTTGGCTTAAAGAATTTGTCATCCATACCGACCATAAAAGTTTAAAGTACCTAAAAAGGTAATGAAAGCTCAACAAAAGACATGCCAAATGGAGTTCATAGAATTTTTTTTCCATATGTCATAAGTATAAATAAGGTAAGGAAAATATTGTGGTCAATGCTTTATCCCAAATGTATATGCTTCTTTCCACTTTGCATGCTAGGCTTCTAGGGTTTGAATACATCAAAGATTTGTATGCACAAGACCATGACTTTAGAAAATTCTATGTTCCATGAGAAAAGGTTTCTTTTGAAAAGTACTTTAGGCATGAATGATTCTTATTCAAAGATAACAAATGTGCCTACTTGTTATTTGCGCGAGTTACTTATGAGGGAAACACAGAGGGGGATTAATGAGTCACTTTGGGGTGCAAAACACTTTGAATTTTTTGCATGAATACTTTTATTAGCCAAATATACAATTGGATGTGCAAAATATTTATGATAAATGTGGTGCTTGTAAACAAGTTAAGTCCAAATCTAAACCCTATATACATGCCTTTACCTAATTCCTAAGTGCCTGATATTTTAATGGACTTTAGTTTTGGACTTGTCTAGGTCTAAAAAGGTTAATGATTCAATTTTTGTTATGTTTGATAAATTTTTTGAAATGGCACATTTTATTCCATGTCAAAAAATCGTTGATGCCATTAACATTGCTAACTTATTTTTCAAAGAAATTATGAGATTGCATGGTACGCCTAAAACTATTTTTAGTGATAGGGATATTTTAAGTTTCTTTTGGAAAACATTATTAGGAAAATTGGGAACCAAATTATTATTTTCTACTACTTCTCACCCACAAACTAAGGGACAACCTGTAGTTGTTAATAAAACTTTAGGACAATTGTTGCGTGTTTTAGTTAAAAATAACTTAAAAACATGGGAAGATTGTTTGCCACATATTGAATTTGCATATAATCGAAGTGTGCATTCATTTACTGATTTTTGTCCTTTTGAGATTATTTATGGTTTGGTTCCATTAAGTCCTTTTGATTTGTTTCCTTTACCTTTGGATATGTGAATGGATTTGGATGGGAAAAAGAAGGTTGAATTTGTTATATCTTTACATAAAAAAGTTCATATGAACATTAAAAAAAAGAAGGAACAAGTTGCTAAACATGCCAATAAAGGGCATATAAAACTTCAGTTTAAACTTCTAGTGATTGATTTTTGGTACTTTTTAAGAAGGAAAGATTTCCTAATCAAAGAAAGTGTAAATTGAACCCAAAGGGTGATGGACCATTTTAAGTCTTAGAAAAGATTAATGATAATGCTTATAAAATAGACTTGCCTGGTGAATATGAAGTCAATGCTACTTTCAATATTTTATATTTATCTCTTTTTGATTTTGATGAGGTACATGATTCGAGGATGAATCTTTTTGAGAAAGGAGGAAATGATGCAAGTTAAAGAACTATTAAACAGAAAAAACACTTCAACTTAAAGGACCAATAACAAGGGCACGCCTCAAGAAGTTTAAAGAAGCTTTAAGAATGTTTATGCAAAAGAAAGTAATGAAACAAAGCCTTAGAGCATTTAGTGGTTCTTTTCAAGGGAAAAATGGATATTTTTACACTTCTATTTCATGTATGGATCCTCAAAATAAACTCTACAAATCCAACTTTACAAATGGAGCAAATTTTATAAAAATGTGATAAAAAGTTCTAGAAGATTTCATGAAAGTTCTAGAAGGTTTCAAAAAGTTTGTAAGAAAATTCTAAGCATCTTCTAGTGGAAGAACAATATTTCTAAAGAGGGGAGGCAACATATATGGTAAGGAGATCATTAAAATCAAGTCAAATATCTTCCAAGATATGCAAGATCTCAAGAATATCCTTCCCTTCCTTTCTTTACTAAATTTTACTTTTCATTTAGTGTAAGATCTTAATTATTTCTTTATTAGTGTTATTAGCTAATGTTTTAGGAAGATAACTATATTCCTATTTAGTTTGTTTCTTATTTCTAGAATAAGATTTACATCTTTTATTCATAATTAGTAAAGCATTGTAATGCCTATAAATAGGTTATTCAAACTATGTTTTTAACACTTAATTTTTATGAATATAATTTAGATTTTCTTGTGATTCTTCTCTTTGATTCTTGAAAGAACTTGATGAAGTTATTTAAGTGATGGCTTAAATAGCTTTGCAAACTTGTTTAATTTTAAACTTAAAATTGACTAGTTCTTTTTAGGTTTGGATATTAAATAGCCTTTGATTCTTTGTAACTTAAATGGCTAAATACAACTTATCTAAAGGTCTAGTTGGGAATTAAAGGCTTTGTTTGATTCTTGAATGTCCTTTGAATAAAGGTACAACATTGAATTCAGGTTAAGGATAAGTTACTCACATTCATATCACATCCATGGATGAAGTGTATTTCTCGAGACAAAGATAATTATGTTCTTCAAGAAATACATAAAAGCATCTATGAAACTCATGAAGGAACACACACCACAACTAGAAAGCCCTTTATAGAAGGTTTTACTGGCCCACTATGAAGAAAAAAGCTAAATAAATTGGTATGTATTTGTAAAAAAATGCCAAAAATATGATTGAATCACTAAAGTCCTAATTGTTCTACAAACAAGTATAACAAGTCGTTAGTCATTTGCCATATGCGAATAGACATACTAGGACCATTCCCCTAAGCCATCGAATAGAGAAAATTTACCATTATCACCATCAATCATTTCATGAAGTGGATAAAAGCTAAGGTAGTTGCCACTATCAATACGAAGAAAGTTGAGAATTTCTTCTAGAAGGAGGTAGTGTGTATGTTAGACATCCCCCATACACTTATCATTAATAACAGTAAGCAATTTGACTACAATAGCTATAAACAATTTTGCCAAAATCTTTATATTAACTTATAGTTCACTTTAGTAGCTCACCCTCAAAATAATGGACAAATTGAAGTCACAATTGGGTGATCCTTAGCAGGCTAAAAAATCAACTCGATGAAGCTAAAAGGGACTAGGTTAAATATAGGCATCTATGAAACTCATGAAGGAACACACCCCATAACTAGAAAAGCCTTTTATAGAGGGTTCTATTGGCCCACCATGAACAAAAATGCTAAATAAATTAGTATGCATTTGTGAAAAATGCCAAAAATATGACTACATCACTAAAGTCCTAGTGTTCTACAAATAAGTATAACAACCCCTTGGTCATTTGCCATGTAAGGATGGACATACTAGGACCATTCCCCTAAGCCATCGAATAGAGAAAATTCATCATTATCACCAGCAATCATTTCATGAAGTGGATAAAAGCTGAGGCAGTTGCCATTATTAATTTCTTCTAAAAGGAGGCAGTGTGTATGTCTGACATCCTCTATACACTTATCATTAATAACAGTAAGTAATTTGACTACAACAGTTGTAAACATTTTGCCAAAATCTTTATATTAACTTATAGTTCACTTTGGTAGCTCACCCTCAAAACAACGAACAAATTAAAGTCACAATCGGATGATCCTCAGCAAGCTAAAAAAATCAACTCAATGAGGCTAAAAGGGACTAGGTTAAATAAGTCTCAGTCATTCTTTAGACGTATTAAATGACCTCTAGAAAGGCCAATGGAGAATTTTCCTTCAGCCTTGCATATGGCATAGAAGTTATTGTTCCTATTGAAATTAGCATGATAGTCCTTGAGTTCAACACTACAACCAAGACACCAACAACGAAGGTGTCAAACTCTACATTTATTTGATATAAGAATGAAGAGATCAAATAGCTAATCAAATAGTAGCCTATAAGGCAAAGGTTGCTCAATACTATAATAGAAAGGTTTCGTACATATCTTTCCACTAGGGAGACCTAGTCATAAGGAAAGTAAAGATTGACAAGGGAACATAGGTGTTGGAAAGCTGAGGGCAAATTGGGAAGGTCTACACCTAGTAGTTAATTCAATAGGAAATGGTGCCTATCAAGTAGCAACTTTAGAGGGGCGACTAATCCCTAGATTTTGAAATACAAAAAATTGTCATAAGTACTATCAATTAAAAGAACTATTCATGAAATTCCTTACAAAGGGTTCGACCTTCTAAAAGGCTAATGAAATGTCCATTTATCTTATTTTATGGTCCGACTCCATTAAAGGCTATCAAATTTCCCTAAGTATAATATCTTTTTATGTTTCGACTCCATTAAAGGCCATTAAGGTTATCTTCTTTTATGGTTTGGCTCCATCAGAGGCCATTAAACTTCAAGCATAATTTCTTTCTATGGTTCAGCTTCATCAAAAACTAGTAAATATCTTTTAAGTATAAATTAGTTCTTAATGTGGTCTCATTATAGGCCATTGAATGCCTTTAAGTATATCATGTTTTGAGGTTCAACAACAAAAGAGGTTGTTAAGCATCTTAAAAGCATATCTTAAGCACACACTTTGTTTAGATTCTATGCTAAGTTATTCAAATTTTGTAACTTAGGTTCAATCCTTGAAAAAATCTATGGGTATCTCCTAACTTATTATCACAAATCAACTAAACATCCAAAAGAAGTCATTTGAGGCAAAACATTATTAAAAAAAAAAAATCTTTCATTAAAATGAAGTATTTACAAAGTGTTTACAAAGATGATATTTGTCACAATTTTTCAAAGGCTTTATAGGATTATGGATTGAAGGCGACTCGCCCTCTGGAGACAGAAAAACTGCAGGTTCCAATAAAAGTTGACATTTGTTAGTTGTTAGTTAATGGAGTAGGAGTGGGGATGAAGGCAATGTTTTCAAAATAAAATAAGATCGGTCAATTGAACTGATAAAATAAAAATCAATTAGTAATCTAATTTTATTTAATATTAAAAATCAAACATTCAAAAAAATGATCAAAATAAAAAGAAGGTTAAAATAGAAAAAAGAAAAAGAAGAAGCTAAAACTAGAACATGGATCACACTGATTCAATATAAAACTATATCATTTTATGAAAAATTTTAAAAATTAAAAAATTACACTATTTTACTCAAAATTTAAATTTTTAAAAATAGATTTCATTATTTTATCATATTATATATATTTTTAATTTTTTAAATATTTTATGTATTATTTATATATTTTTTAAAAAATAAAAACTATCTTATAGAACTAAATCTATTGAACTAACTGAATTGAAAATTGATCATTTAATCGATTTGATTTTCAATTCAATTTTATTTTGGGTCTGATTTAAAAAAAAAAAAAAAAGTTAGATGGAGAGATTACGCAGCCACCTAATAAAGAAAGAGTTCAACTTGGTCCCAGGGAATCCCCTTTTATGCCATTAGGGCAATGGATGATTTGTGCCCGTCTCTTTGCGCCTCTCAATAATAATGCATGTTGGCCAACTTGTTTGAGTTGTCGTAATTGCATCAGAGTGAATATGGGTAGAATAGAAAATGGACGTTACCAAAAATGAAAAAGGATAACGTCACTACGTCATCGTCTTGCTTGATCATGGAATCCAGCATTAAGTTCGTATAGATGGCATTACCTAATTCCTTTGGTCAAACAATGGAGTTTAGTCTATGTTGACGTCTGTGTACAATTTACGCATTTTAACTAACAAAGGAAAGAAAAATCAGTGCATATGGACATGGAACACTCTCAATTGGTAGAATCTTGGGGCTTTTACCGCACAAGATATTACGGTTCTCTTCAATATTTCTTATATGTATTTGGAAGACCTCTAATTCCTGCTTCAAAAAAAGGCGACTTTTAATTCCTTGTAAAACTTGTAACTTTCTACAATTTCTCATGCACAAAAAACTCTTTCTTATCAATAAATTATGGCGTCCTAATAATTATTTTTTAAAAACGTCTTTTCTTTCTTGTTAAATATTAGGCTTTGTTTAACAAAAATTTTCATGAATAAGGTGTGCCGCGTATGTATGGTATACAAACTGTCTAATAGAAAATGCTTTCTTAACTTCTAGATTAAAACAACAATTGGATCTTCAAAATCCCTTATCATAATTTGCTTGAATTCGTATTGAAACCAAAGACTTAAATGTGAATTGAATACAATAATTACTTATAATAATAAAATTTTAAAAAAGAACACTTGGCAATGAGAATAAATATATATTGAATGATCTTGAGAAAAATTAATTGACAAAATCTCTATAGCTCAAACACAATATATATGTACAATGTTTTTAAAATCAAACTGATCAATGAAATGGTCAGCTAACTAATTTGTGGATTGATCGGTCTTATTGATCCGATTCAACTATTCTAATAATAAATAAATTTAAAAATATTATTAAAATAATTTTAAAAATATATGGAAATATATTTAAAACACTTAAATATATAAAAATTATTTTGAAAACCAAGCCAAACCTAATCAAACTTATCATCAATCCGATTCCTGATTTTATCAATTCGACTGGCGGATCCTATCTAATTTTCAAACACTATATCTGTGGAATTAATTAGCTTGATTGGCAGATTGTTGGTTGGTTGATTTGTGTTGGAGATATCCCTTCTAACGTTGAGCGTTTTCCTTTTATACAGCTCCAAGGGTAACCTACGTGTCATTGCGTTTTCGCATTCTCCACTCTCTTCTTTGCACTTCATATTACCCCCCTTCTATCTATTTTTAGGCAATCTATTCAATGTTTTCATGTACCCACTTTTTGTAACTATCAACCGTCTAGCTTTACTCACTCTAAGAATAAGTTTGGTTTAATTTTCATTAAATAAAAAATTATTTATGTATCTCTTTCATTAAATAAAAAATTATTTAATTAAAAAAACTATTTAATTAAAAAATTAATTTAATGGATCAAGTTAAAATCATTGAGTAGGATTAAATTTTATTTTAGGTACAAACAAACTTATTTAAACTTTTGTGAATTTTAATTATTATATCAAATTTTTTAAATTTTAATTAAGTTAACAAAATTTTTAAATTTCTTAATAATTATATTTAATTTATAATTTTAATTAAAATTAAATGACTATTATATATCGTGGATTGTCATCTCCATTGCTACGGGTTTTAAATGGATAATGGATACTGGATTGTTTGTTGGGCATTGGTCTTGTTTCATCTTCGATTTTCTGCGTAATATGTATAAAATTAAATACTTGCAATTCAAGGGTACGCCGTACGTTTGACCCTCAACAATTGTGGGTTGACAATTTATGGCAAAATGACAAATTCCTCAACTGAAAATTATATGACTAAATAAAACAAATATAAAAATTTGCTTTTACATCTTAAATTTTTAATATGGAATGAGAAGTTTTGAAATTTTAAATCTGACAAATATATTATAAATAAATATTCAATTATTATATTATTAATGAAATAATATTATGATTATTATTACTTAATAGCATCGCAAGCAATATAAAAATTGTTTTTAAGGTGAACTGTACAAACTGGTTGGCGATATCAATTAAAAATAAATAAAGAAACATAAAGTCAGAAGCAGCCAAATTGTCTTTGCATGCCATGGCGGCTTTTGATAGCAACGAGACTTGCAAAATGGATAATGCTTCCGCGCGCGAACACCTACCCCCGCCGCCGCCGCCGCGCACACACACTTATATTATATTAGCATCCGATAAAAATAAATTATTACTGATAAAAATAAATTTAAATCACTAGTTTTCAAATTTAAAATATTGATTTTTTAAATATAGATGATATATATTATATTAGCACCCGATATTGTTTTGAAAATTCTTCTAGCAGTTTGTATGAGTAATTTAGTGATATATATATATATATATATATAATACTCTTGGATTCATTTTAAAATGCGAATAGTATATATCATATATATGGGTAAAGTGAATAATATATGAAAATTCTAATAACTTATAAAAATTATTAATCTCTTTGAAAACTATTTTGCTATATATATTGAGTGTATGACCTCAGTTTATTGTGCTACTAAGTAAATGAAAAAAAATACAAAACGTTATCCATTAATATATATATATATATATATATATATATATATAGAGAGAGAGAGAGAGAGAGGTGGAAAGAGATTCTCTTGTTATGAAAGCCGCCATGGCTCACTCAGGCAGCTTGGCTGATTCAGCCCTTTTGTGTTCCTTTATTATTTTTGTTTTTTCCTAATTGATAATCACCAATGAATTTTTACTCTTCATATTATGTTATTAAATAATAACAACTATCAAACTGTTAAATTAATAATATGATAATTGAGTATTTATTTATAATGTATAAAATCAGATTCAAAAATTATGCTTCCATATTCAAATTTAGAATGCAAATAAAAAAAATTTTGCTTGGTTTCGTAATTTATATATTTGTTCATATAATTTTTTTCTATTTTTTTTGTAATTTTTTAAGTCAATTTTTAGGAGAGGAATTTGTCATTTGTCATCAAGCTAATGGTTTTATTAAAAAAAAAAAAACGATAGATTGTACAAATGTATCAACCCAAAATCATTGATGGTCAAATAATATTTAATTAATATTATATTATGCAGAAAATCGAAAATGAAACAAGAACAAGTTGGTCGTTCAATCAACCATCTGTTTGACAGCTAATAAGGGCGTCGCTGGGTAATGCCCCTGCAGTGCCTCTGTGCCCATAAAGGTTGGTTGGATCTTATTTTATTTTATTTTTTTTGGTAAAATTTCCAGATATGATGTCTATTTTGAATTTTGTATTTAATTTTTATAGCTTAATGATTATCTAAATTTATAACTTTTTAAAAATTTCTAAATATGATTATAATAATAACAATGATCATATTAAATTGCTTTTGATTCTAATTTTTAAATATATAATATTATTATTGTTTATTATTTTTATAATATTTCCGTTCATTATTTAATCTAATTAAAAATTTTATATTTTATTAAAAAAATAAAGACAATCTAGAAGTTAAATTTATTATTCATATATCTTCCAACTATACTGCTCTTCATTAAATAAATTATTGGCTGAGGCTGCTGGGAGATTTTACGTCTCTTATCCGACATAGCACAAAGTTTTTGCGATGTAAACTTCAGTATTGGAAAGGCCTTCTTCTCATTTCTTTTTTTTTTTTTTTTTTTTTTTATATAATGATAGAATTACCTAAAAAATAATTATTAATCACAAATCTGCCTTAAGTATGTATATTTTTCCAAAAAAATTGATTTTCAATAGATTATGACAAATTTACATTCTAAATCTCTCTTCTTTAATTAACTTCAATCAATAAATCCATTAATAATTGAAATGAGAAAAAAAACACAAACTTAGTATTTGTTTTACTTGGTCATATAATTCTCAGGAAAGGAATTGTCATTTGTCATAAAGCTGAAGATTTGTCATTTGTCAACCCAGAATAATTGATGGTCAAATATATGGCGTGCCTTGAATTGAAAGTATTTAATTTAATATATATCATGCAGAAAATCGGAGATGAAACAAGTTCAATCAGATGATATCCGTGTGTTCAAGGTCAGAATCCCCCAAAACAACCCCCCGAAAACAACTCTTAAATTAGGGTTTCTAACTTTAGCAGCATCGTGTTTATGCTTTAATTTTGAAAATTTTTTATGATTATCTAATTTTTTTAAATTTATAATTAAAAATATAATTTAATATTTATAATAAATTTATATTTACAAATTATTAAATCAAACTAAAAAAAGTCAAATAATAATTAAAACTCTTATTGGATAAAACACTGGGCTAAATTTACAACTTTGCTAATTCGTCTTGATATTTAAAGCGAGATTTTTGTTATTTATTGTTTAAATATGAAGTTTTATTTAATATTTTCAGTTAATAAAGTTATTAAGCCATCTTTTTTGCCAGCTAATAAATTATCGACTGAGGCGGCTGGAAGATTTAACTTCCCTTATCCTCTATAGCATATAAACTTTTTGCGACATATATTTCTTTTATCCCTGCACTTTCCAACATTATTGATGGCGCCTGCCACTGCACACTAGCCACCTGCATTCAACTTATTGTTCAACATTGGATCATATATCTCCCTCCATGAGTGCTATAAAAAGGACCTGCCTCGCTTGATTCAATACAAACCAAAGCCACTGACCTTAAACAACCAAAATGTTTTCTCTTCCTACTCAACACCTATTGCTCTCTCTTTGCTTCATATTCTCCATCTTTTCCATCCTTGCTCAAGCTTCTGTTCCTCCTTCTGACACCTTCAAATACGTCAATGAAGGTGAATTCGGGGATTTTGTTGTGGAATATGGTGCAAATTACCGTGTCTTAGACCCATTTGCCCAGCCATTCCAACTTTGCTTTTACAACACCACTCCAAATGCCTTTATCCTTGCTTTGCGTATGGGTACTGTGAGGTCTGAATCACTCATGCGTTGGGTTTGGGAAGCCAACCGTGGCAACCCAGTTGGGGAAAATGCTACCTTCAGCCTTGGAACCGATGGAAATCTTGTGTTGGCCGAAGCTGATGGTCGAATTGCGTGGCAAACCAACACTGCTAATAAAGGTGTGGTTGGGTTCAGGTTATTCTCAAATGGTAACATGGTCCTTCATGACTCCAAGGGTAAATTTATTTGGCAAAGTTTTGATCATCCAACTGATACCCTTTTAGTTGGTCAATCTCTTAGGCTTGGGGGTACAACCAAGCTTGTTAGTCGGGCTTCTGTTGAACAGAACGTGAATGGTCCATATAGTTTGGTCATGGAAGATAAGACTTTGGGCATGTATTATAAAAGCCCAAATTCCCCAAAACCATTGCTTTATTTTTCATTTTCTGACTTGGTCAGTGTAATGGAAGGCCCTTTGGATCATGTAACATTCAACTCAGGTTTAGAATTAACGTACCAAGGAGCGAAGTCCTCTGGGGGGACTCTAATTTTGACAAGACCCAAGTACAATACTACATTGTCGTATCTTCGGTTGGAAAAAGATGGCAACTTTAGAATACACACTTACGAAGATAATGCAGATTCGAGTGGCTGGCAAGTGACATACACTTTGTTTTCTAGAGACTCACGGGAACCCGAATGCCAATTGCCAGAAAGGTGTGGAAACTTTGGACTATGTGAGAACGACCAATGTGTTGGCTGTCCATCGCCAAAAGGCTTGACAGGTTGGAGCAAGAATTGCCAGTCAGCGAAAGTTTCTTGTGGGGTGAAAGGTATTCGCTACTATAAACTTGAAGGAGTCGATCATTTCAGTTCAAAGTACACTGAAGGAGATGGACCCATGAAGCAGGATGCTTGCAGCAGCAAATGCACAAAGGATTGCAAGTGTTTGGGTTATTTCTACCATACCCAATCATCCAAATGTTGGACTGCTTATGATCTCAAGACCTTGACAAAAGTTGAAAATTCAACACATTTGGCCTTCATTAAGTCGCCAAATTAACTAGTTACTTAGATGTGCGTTTTCTTTTTTTTTTTTTGGAATTCTATATAATGAGTAGTGAAAAAAAAATAAAGAGAGGAGTGCGGAGAAGCACGCCAAGTCATGTCTTCTTTTCGCCCTCGTAAACTGTGTGAACGGCAGCTTGTTGTTGGGTCATAGAAGGCAACATGTGTTGCAGAATTTGGAATATATTTCGTTTGTGTAAGCAATCAAGTTTGGAATTGACCAATCAATTCAAGGTTTGGGCATAATATTGGCTTATTGATTAATAAAATCATAAATTTTATCATTTTTGTAATTCTATCATAAAATTTTAATTTCAATAAGTTGTAATGCTATTAAAAAAACATAAATTTTATTATTTTCATAATTATATCACAGATTTTTTTGTAATTTTATCATATAATTTTAATTTTATAATTTATCACTTCAAATATCAAATGAAAAGAACATGAAATTAATAAAATTCGAAGCCAAGAATTTTACGCATTTTCTTTTTTAGTATATCACTTCCGCAATTTTAAGTTTTCTTATTTAGAATTTCAATTGATGAAAAATTACAAATATTAATGGTTTGGAAATTAAAATTTTATGTAAATTTGTTTTTACAAATAATCATATTTATTTTTATCATTGGATAAAGTACGATAGGGGTCATTCTACAGTATCATTATGGTACTATACAATTTAACTATTTATTATTGCAATAAGTTATCTGATTAACAATTAATACTTATATACAAGAATATTTACTACATTTTATCTTTATCATTTATAATAAAATAAATTTAATTTTTTGTTATCTTTTGATGTCTTAATTTATTAGTAACTATAGTTAATAATCAATAAATGAATAAAAATATTTCCTACACTTTTTGATATTATTAGTAGATTTATTTATTAAAATCAAACTTACTCCTTGAATTCTATGAATTATTTAATTGAATGAAATCAAAATAAATATTTTATTTTTGACTAAATTTAATTCAATTTTATAAAAAAATAA
>CATIWR010565340.1:0-48452 GCA_949677035.1 Omphalea diandra | reverse complement strand
TATATATATATATACACATTAAACAAGTTCTTCAATTCAGTTCTAGTTTGATTCGGTTTCGGTCTGATCTTCGGTATAGTTCTTAAAGGAGGATCGATACTGGAATCGATTTTAAATTAATATCGATTTAGTTCCAGTCTAGTCTCGATCCTTCTTCAATATTTTTGGTCCAATATTTATTTCAATCTAGTTTCAATTCGGTTTGGAAAACCCCGATAACCATGCTCAACCCTAGTATAGTGCGTAAAAGAGGGATATTATTAAGTAAATCTTTTGGTGCCACATTAGAAAAATCTTGGAAAAATTCAATCACTTTCGGAGGCATTTTAGGGGCTATTTTAAAGGTTGGTTCCTTCATTTCTCTTACCATTACAACAAACAACATTTTGGAATCTTAGATTTCCACTTTAAATCTTCTTTTGGCTAAAATTAGAGGTGTTTCTTTTAATTATCACTTTTAATTTTTACTATAGATGGAAAATTTTGCATGTACTTCTTAATATCAAAAGAACTCATTGGTTTTAAGACAACAAACTTCTTTCATATGAAAAAAGAATATGTATTTTTCTCTTCCTTTATGACTCTCATCTTGATCATAAAGCTATAATCAACAAGAATGATATGATTTACTTGTATACGAATAACAACATTAAGTATAAAATCACTATAACCACTATATTTAAAAGATAACGAGTTATCAAAATAGTAGTGTTATTAATCCAAGCCACCATGTAAGGATGTGGTACAGTTCAATTAGAAAATTAAAATGTTCCACTGTGGATGTTGACACTACATTCATACAACTCCAATGAACAATCATTAACATCTTTGCTTGGTCAACACATCGAACCCAGGTTTCAACTATTGAAGTGCATCGCCAATCATCTTATTCTTTTTTTAGAGTTACTGAGATACATCTCCCAATAGAAAGACATGTAGAATTAATGCCTTCATCTTATAAATTATCATTGGCATAATCTCCAAATTCCCTTGAATTATCTTCACAATCTACTTGTGATAATCCTTTGTCGACATATTCTTCTCCAACATGCAAATTTTATTTCCATGGACATTGATATCCAATACGTCCAACTTCTCCATATTGAAAACACCTAATTCCCCTTCCTTTAGCATTGAAGTATTTGAAGAAGAAAGTCCTGAGTTGTTGAAGCTGGCTATGAAGTAGCAAATTTGGTGTTGTAATTTGTCCTAAATCCTTTTTTAGTTGATGAATCCCCAACTTGAATCCCAAATTTTTTTTTCTAGATGGTTGACTCAACCCTTCCTTAATATCTAAAGCCACTTGATATGCATGATTTAAAATGCTAAATGTTGCCTAAACAATTCCTTCCTGCTATCTGTTCTTTGGCCAACCTTAAATCGGGCCATAATTTGTAAAGAATCTTCCATAATTTTACTATGGATCAACTCTTTAAACTTTGCATATATTCAGTCACAGACATGTTGCTTTGCCTTAAAGCATACACCATGTTCTCAAATTCTCTCAAGATAATTATAAGGTAAGTATTTTTCTTGTAATTTCATCTTCATATCCTAACTTTTTATTAGTGGTTGTCCTGATCTTTGCAACTCATATTCAATAGCATACCACCATATTTTTTTTCAATCATGTAAGTTTCATCTTGGAAAATCTCACTCTACAGTTGTCTTCCATGTTATACCAATTAAAGTAAGATTCAATACTATTTAACCAGTCAGAAAACATTGTTGGATTTACATTGCCCTCAAAATTTGAGATATCTACATTGACTTTCCTAGTGATATCTCATGTTGTATCTCACTCTTGGTTATGTAGGTTTTGATCAACTTGCTGATGTTCCCCATCATTCCGACATGCAACCTGTAACACTTGATAAACTCTTACAGTAGTTATTGAGGGATGACTTGTGCAACATTTTGATAGTCTTGAAACATTTTCATCAGTTTGCCATCCTAGTTTCTAATATATTAGTTGTTGTATCTATTCGGTTAACCAATTTTTCTCTTAATTCAGTAATTGCTATGTCAATGTCTTGTTTGCATAACATCAATCTTTGAATTCAACTCAGCGTTCATCACCATTTTTGCAAAAATTAAATCAATAAACTTTAAGGATGTTGAAGCTTTGATACCAAAATTGATAACATATTCTACATTGATATTTTAGGAAAATAAAGGATTTAAAACTGAACTTTGTGTATGATTTGACAAAAAATCATATTTTAAATAGTGAAAAAAGAGAAGAAAATATAAGAAAACTTATAAAAGTAACTCTTAGAAGATTTAGGAGTCACACCTAAAAGAATATAATTGAGTCACACAATTCTAAAGCAATAATTGGTGGAAATCTTTGTTTATTGAATCTAAAAAACTAAATAATAATTGTTACATATTTGGTGGGGCGTATTCAATTAATATTTTTAAAGATATTTATAGACTTTTTTAAGTGAATGACTTTTACAAAGTTAACATATTTTTAATGGCTTTTGTGAAGTTTATAAATTTAAGAATGACTTTCAAAAATATTGTTTTAAAATTTTTTTATAGATATTGATAGACTTTTATTGACATTATTAGATTTTTTTTTTAATATCTTATATGATGTAACAAATTTATATTTCTCATGCAAATAAAATTTGTGACACCAACACGAATTATAACTGAATACTCAATCAAATAATATATTATCATATTTAATATACTATAATTTTCGTATTGCTATACTAACACAAAATTTCCATATTTGATTTCCATGACAAGTATTGGCAGCTTATGCTTTTGTAACTGTATTAATAATGACTTTTAAGAGTAATTTGCCTCTTATGCATTTTTCCTCATGCTTGAAGTTTGTGTCCTTATTGTTTCTATTTTCTTCCTATTTTAAGATTAAAATTTTAAGTTTTCAAGGTTTACAATAAGGAAAAATGAGAGGCAGGTACATAGTTAATACAATAGTAGAAATTTTATAACAAGACATTTGTGATAAATATTATAATATATTATTATAATATTAAGAATGATATCATAATTAATATTATTATAATTATAATAATGTTAAAATATTAACAAAAAATAAATCAATTTTTTAATTTTTAATTCTCATTTGACTCAACATTCATAGTACAAGCAAAGTGGATGTCCAATCAAGTGTATCCATACCACCTAACTACCTCATTCAAGTTGTTGGGAGTGTTGTTAATATTGGTTTATACTACCACCTAAAATGTCATCCAAAATCTACAAAAGTCTTGAGAAAATACGAAAAAGCATTTTTTAGATGTTCTATTCGTACTTCCACCTAAAAAGTCACTCAAAGTCTATAAAAGTTTATTACTTATAAAAGTCAATGATCTTTTGAATATTAGTTAACTTTTATAGACTCTACAAAAGTTATAATTAAATACCCTTGATTTTTGTAGACTTTTTTTATATGAGTGTATTGAATTAGGAGAATTAAAGACTTTATAGACTTAAAAGTTGGAGAGTATTCAATAATGATTTTTAAAAGACGTCTTAAAAGTCAATAGATATTTAATAAAAACTTTAAAGACTTTAAAAAAACTGTAAAAATTAGGAGGTATTTAATAAAGAGTTTTAAATACTTTTTAAAAAAACTATAAAAATTAAGGGGTATTCAATTATAACTTTTACAAAGTCCATAAAAACTAATTGGTATTCAAAGTCATTAACTTTTTAAAACAATAAACTTTTATAGACATTGCATGATTTTTTAGGTAGTAATATAAATAAAACATCTAAAAAATTCTCTTTTGATATTCCCTCAAAACTTTTAAAGACTTTAGAAATAAAGTCTTTAAAAATCATTCATGCTTGTATAAAACTCTATAAAAATCATTAAAAATCTATAAATTCTATACAAATCATTCACTTAAAAAAAGTCCATGAAAGTATTGATTGAATACATCCCTCTTAAAGTCTTTAAGAATTTGTATTAAATACCTCTTGACTTTTAAGAGTTTTTAAAGTCATTATTGAACACTTCTAACTTTTAAAAGTCCATAAAAATCTTTAATTTTCCTAATTCAATACACTCACTTAGATATTTATCAGAGTAAACTAATCCTAAACCTAAAGATCTTTAGACTCTAAATCCTTAAAAATTCTCTAAAAAGCACTTTATCCTAATTCTACAAGGACTAGAATAAGACCAAACAATAATAATATCTTTTCCTATTCGAACAAGAATTTAGAATATAATTAATAAAATTTAAAACTTTTAAAGATACTCGAAAAACTTATTCTAATTTGCTAAAAATTATGCAACAATCAGAAACCATATTGCTTCAAACTAATAAAGATATCAATCAGCCTCACCATCGTCCCCCGTAGTGCTTGAGCCTTTGAACTATGTTTGGCACGTCCTTTGTAAACATGTTGCTAATGTGTCCCATCAAACAAGCTCTCCTGCACCTACCTGTGACCATTGTAGGCTCTGCTACAAGGCTATCAATTACTAGTCTTGCACATTCATTCCCTAATCTTCACTATGTAACATTCAATATTCAGATGCAAATCGAAATATTGCGAAGACTCTTCTCTGGATACCTTATGTATTCAATACAATGGATAAAAGTAGAAGGAAGATGTTACAACACTTTATTCCAGGTTGGGAGAACTGCAGCCAAAGTGGGATAAGGGTCTATTTAGTGAAGTATTTTGATGAGCCACTTGTCGATGCCAGGAAACATCAGGAAGACAATTTCGAACTAGGTCCCAGATTAGCGCCATTGGCTTCTGCTGTTGTTTCTCCTTCCAATACTGAGAGGCATTGGTGGTCATAAGGGCCACAAGAATCACTTGTAAGCTCTTCCAAGGTTGCTAACCTTGTGTTTTGACTTTGGAAGGATTTATCGGAGACAAGGTTCATCATACAATGAATAACTGTAAAAGGTTCATGCAAAGGTATTATGATATTTGGGATGAACAAAATATTTTATATTTTCGATTGAATTGCATTTAAAATCCTTTCCGCTATCACATTTCCTAACTAATTATGTTTTCTCATTTCATTCTTTTATTGGTAATCAGTATTATGCAGGGCCGTTTGAAGGATTTGCCAATATATCAGTAGTTAACATTGCTCCCACAATTTGTCTATAGAGAGTGCCACTGGAATGAAGAAATTATTAAATTGATCAAACACATTATCACCTCAGTCCGTGGCAATACCCATAACAAGCATTGTGGATTACGGCAGCTGTTTCAAAATGCACAACATAGTTTTAAATTGCGATCGTGCGTAACAATAATGAGACTGTTGCTGCCATAATATAATGGTAACAGCATCATCATCACTACATAATTTTTGCATATAAAATTACAAACTTATAAGTATTGACATAATTCAATAAAAGTAAGAATTGCAACTAACTGAAAAGCATAAAACACCATTTATAGAGACAACATAATTAACAAGAAACTTAAATAAGTAATGTCTATAGACATTACAGCCCTAAGAATTAATTTTTGTAAGTAAAGAGAAGAGGGATATTGTAGTAATGAATTTTGATCTGGTCTAGCTTAAATGGGCATTATGCAGTGTTAGTACGGCGGTATTGCTAGTTTTTCACAAAACCCAAGAAAACCCGTTCAATATGCTGCCCTAGTTTTTCACCCATAAGTATCAAGGTAAAGAGAAAAAGAAGAAGAATGAAAGAAACATGCTCCTCTCTTTCCACCCATTAAAGTAACAGCTTTAATGGCGGTAACTTTAAAACTTAACAGCCGTTACGGTTACGTAATTCCTGTTATGGCCATTACGCCATGCAAAGTTTGTTATGTTAAGCATTTCAGCAAGCCATTAATAACCTTGAAGCAAGGCTGCAAGGTGTAGTTGGTGTTGGAGCAGAGCCCAGTTTGCCTTTGGCTGTGGAAGATCAAGCTCGTCGCTTAATTGCTGAAGCAGTGTCGTGGATGCCATGGTTTTAAAAGTTCTTACCAGAAGGTCAGCTAAGGTATGCCATTTTCTTTGACTTGATTTATCTCACCATTTTTTATGAGGTTATAATGACCTTGAATAGATCAAAGAGTTGAACTTTGTCTGCTGGACCTAATTATGATTTTAAGTACATATCTACAATCTTTGAGAAAATGATAGTCACATGCTTTTATTTTTTGATAATGCGTGTTAAATTGGTGAAGTTGAAATAAACTGCTTCTGCAACATGAAGTCTCAAACAAGCTCAACATTGCCTCCGGGCTTTGTCAATGAATCAAAGTGCTCTTTCAAAAAAAAAAAAGCTCAACATAAGAAGTTTCGAGTTTAATTCGTCTGGTGATGCATTCTTCTTCCGATGAGTAAATTGTTTAAAGAATTAGATAGGTTAAACGATTAATGATGTTGAGTTCACAATCCAACAGAGAAATGCACATTCTGGATCAGCCAGTTCTTTAAATATGTGAAATAATGTATTAATGTAATTGTTTTATTATTGCTGGGGGCCTGACTGCTTGCTCGACACTTCAGCATTAAACATGTAATTGATCAAACGGTATTGGATATTTCTGTCCAAGTATATTGATGTGAACATAGGAGAGCAGTTCCTGTGAAACTCTTTTTTTTTTTTTTTTTTTTTTCCCTGGAAGCTTGAGAGGTTCAATGCATTCATTTGAAAGAATGAAGGATTTCAAAGGGACTAATGATGCACTATGCATGGAACTTTCAAAGATTTGCTGGTATAATCCAAAGTATTTTCCATTGGGAATTACTTTTGATTTCTAGTGTACCTGTGCTTGATTATTATAGTTTCCCATGCATAGCAATGCTCAAGAGGTCAGTGACTTTTTTCTCGTACATTCTTCCCGCTGTCTATCACCTGAATAGGTTGGTAGGTAGCAAACGTATATGTAAACGTAACCTATAGTTAACCTTCCATAATGTGATGATTTGCTTCGTTCTTCAATATAATGATTACATGCGGCTTCTGTTTCTATTTGCTTTAGCTTCTTAACTTTGTACGGAAAAATGATATGAAAGAAAAGGAACGGGAAAACTCTAGTGTTGAGAAAGACAATAGGGCATGTAGGGCTCATCTTAATCACGTCAAACGTTAAAACTTATGTTTACTAGGCCTAATTGATGGGTAAAATTATTTTGAATCCCCGATGTGATTTGCCAGGCAGAAAGTGGAAAATTTTAGTGGTTTCTTGTTGCTGAATGGCACTTCTGATTTTATGTCAATGTTGAAAATAAGATATCATGTCTATGTTAAATTAATAAAATACAAGGAATTGAAAATTTTCCATCCACTAACAAAGCCATTCTTTAACAACTTTACCTTTGGCAATAAAACAGCCATTGTTCCTCCTATCAATTCTCATAGGGCTTCCCGTTTGAATCATAATTTCTTTGACCATACGCTTAACAGGAGACTCCCCTCTAACAATACTATGGTTTCCTGAACCACAAACCACTGTAATCTCTGCCGGAATTACATAATTTCCACTGTTGAATCTCTTTCTCATCTCCTCAATCCATAGCAACATTATCAAATAAGCTGAACTCAAGTGCATTCCATGCAAATCCAACTTAGCCTCTAATGCACTCCACTCCATTGCCTCATTCAAAACCGAAGATGTGGCCAATTCTTTCACCAACAAAGCCTCATCGTCGCTCAAAATCTTCATCAACTCTTGAATAGAAGTCGGATAAGCATTTGAGTTTTGCATTATCGACATTATCATGGGACATGAATTCAAGACCGAATTCCAAGTCCTTAAAGACATTGGAACGCCCAATTCCTTCATCTTTTGAAGCCACGATAGCATTTCTTGAAGTGCATTGTGAGCTCCATAAGAGGAAAGAATCATATTTGAAGAAACTGTGTCAATTTCAAGCCCTTCACTTTCCATTTGGCCAATAATCCTCTGCATTTCTTGAAACAATCCTAATCTTCCATACGCATACACAACACACCTAAACTCAAACAAAGACGGCTTCACTCCTTTCCCTCTCATCTCTACAATCAAATCTTCTGCCTCTCTAGGCCTACCCATTTCACATAATCCACTAATCATCGACTTATACCCTTGTTTTTTTACATAAACTGAGTTGGAACCGCAAACCAGCTGACTTAAAACATCAAAAGAATCATCAAAACCAGATACCCAATTCTGTTTAGAGTAAGACTCAACCAACGAGCCGTAGAAAAGAGCAAGTTCTCGCTCTTTAAACTCCAATTTGGAAATGGAATCAGAGATTAGAGCTACTGACTCATAGTGCAGCCCTTGTTTATCAAGCAAAGCAACAAGATTTGCAACTAACTTTGGGTTCCATTGAAACCACTTTGCTTCTTTGATCTTCAAGTAGAGCTTCCAGAACAAAAAAATATATACAATGAGTTAGTAACCAGTAAGAGCTTGCTTTTTACAGAAGAAGGAGAAGAAGAGAAAGATTAACGTACAGGAAAAGCGAGAGAGGAAAGGTGAGGATAAGACGAATGAGGAGCTAGGAGATGAGAGAGTGCATCAAGTGCAACAGATTTAGGTGATGCTGCTACGAATTTCTTGATTAAACGGCCGGTGGCCGAGGCATCTCCTGCGGCGTTGGCGGTAGCAAGAGAAGATAAGAATCGGTGCCCCTGCTTGCTTAAAGCTGTGCATTCCAACACCTTCCAATTGCTTGATAACTTCTTTAATGGTCCCAGTGGCTGTGAAAGAAATAGTGGTAGGTGTGGCTGTTGGTGGTGGCTGTGCTGGAGGGGGTGGTGCTGCTGGTAGTTCCATGGAATTTTGAAGCTGCCCATCGATTGCTGATACCGCACGTGTGCAAGCATTATGCATTGGCAGTGTCGTGCTGTGACGGTCCAATCTGGGCCGTCGTAATATTATCAACGGGCAAGTGAGAGTGATCATTGAGCCTTTAAAGTCAACGATAAGGATTTCCTTAACAACAGGAGTATGTAAACAGTGGCGTAGTCCATTGGGCTGTGTTTGAGTTTTTTTCCTTCTTCTTAGGATACAATTTGATATTTCAAAAGAGAAACTAAATTTGATCAGATATATGAAAAATTTTGTATGTGATAAACGTAGAATCAAATGCAATCTAACATGATCACTGCTATTTTCAAAATTTTATTTAATTATCTAAAATAAATTATTGATATATAAAATTTGATTGAATAAATATGAAAATGAATGAGTATTAAAAAAATAATAAAAAAATTATATATTTGAAAAATTAAAATCAAATGTGCTCTAATATTGATATTATTAATGTCAAGCCTATGTTTACTTGTCTGAAAATATTTCTTAAAATATAAAAAATGAATAAAAAATATAAAATTAAAATACAGAAAATATTATATAAATTTCGAAAAAAAAAAGTCAAAAATATACCATAAGATGTCATGACACTGTTTTGAGCAACAAGTGCTATAGTTATAAAAATTTTAATAATAGTATAGAACAATAATAGTATATTTTCGAAAATTTTATAAATTTTATTTGCAAATCACACTTTTATATTCGGTACATTTTAACATTTTAAATTTTAATTTGATGAAATTTATTATGCGAATCAAATTTTATTAAAATTGATAGAATTTATAAATAAATTTTAAACTAAAAAAGTATGTAAATTATTAGAACTATAAAATTAAAATAGAATCTTGTATCTGATAAAAAAAACAATCTAGTAAAAACTGTATACAAGTTAAAAATTAATTGTATATTTAAATCAAGTATAAAAATTTATTTATAAATAAATTTTATTAGTGAAAATTACTTAAATTCCTTATGAATTTATAACAACCATATACAAAAAAAGAATTCAAAAATCGCCAAAAATAAAAAGAATTATATACATGATATTATTTATTTATTTTTCTTCAATTATGTATAGTAGGCCAGACAAAATGTTGATTCTAAATCAAAATTAAATTGAGTCCAATTTAAAATTAGATCAATCAATAGTTTAAAATCATATTAGAATTAATTAAAGATTTAATGCAATCGTAATTTAAAATTAACAAATTTAATTAGAACTAGATTAACAGTTCTGATTCAAACAATAAAAAAATTATATTTTTAATTTGAGATTAAGCTAATAAAATATATGCAAAATTAGTTTTTATCCCTTTAAATCTATTATATCTTAGAACTAAATTTATACTAATTATTCTTTATCTTTATTTCAAATGAATATATATGTAATTAATTTGTTGTATATAATTTACGCTAAATTTCAAAAATACATTACTTATTTAGAATCAAGACTTTTAATTTAAGTCCTCATTCAATAATTAAAAAAAAAAAACTCCCCATGTTTTTTAATTAACATTTTTTTCAAAATGTTTAACTTTTTAAATTATTTTTGGCCTGCTCGAAAATTGGAACCGGCCATCCACATACATTCCCCATTTTTGTGAACCATCACCATTGGTTCGTAAACTGAAACCGATGGCTTCATCCGGTTTGGCAGGGCTACTCGATAGCGTAGCCACTGTTTGAGAAATATGCCTTCACTGTATGCATTTTCCCTGACCTCTTGTACTCCTTATTTTCTTCCTCTCTGCAGCGACTAGTGCTGCCGTTCCAACTCATCTATTCAACCGAGTTCGCAATCACTACGTAAATAAGTGCTTGTTTTGATTTCATTATGTTTGATAAGGACCATTTGAGTGCTTCATTGCTTTCCATAGTTGAATCAAGTTTAAAATTATTAGTATATTCTGATTAATTACGGTAACCTTAATATTTTTTTAATTTATTTAAGGCCATCTAATATATAATGTATAATAGTCCAAGAAAAAAGAAAATTCACTTTTTTTTATTTAATATATCATCTCAAACTTTATTTGTTTTGAAAGTCTCTTAGATCACCATTTTTTTTATTTTTAAGAAATTTAAAATTTTGTAGTAAGTAAGTCATTTTACAGCCTCAAGCAATGAACCTTTCAATGGTTTAATTTTGCTTGATTTGTTGAAAAGAACCGGTTGGTGGTCACGAAGGGGGGAGAGAGAGAGAGAGAGAGAGGGGTAATGAATGACCAACAGTCATTATTGAAATTTAAATTTACAGGCACCGGTGAAATTTGATTTCTCTCAGCAAACAGCAATAAATGTAAAAAGGGGGGCGAGTCGATTTTTTAAAAAATAAAAATTACCTAAAAATATATAATTTGGATATGTGTGTGTCTAAAACATATCTAGTTCTTATTTGTATTTATTTGATCTTGTTCCTCTTAATGGTTTAAATTGCTTCAATTGTTGCTCTTGTTTCTCCATTTTATGCTTTCCTTTCTATGTTTCTATTTTTATTATTTGTACTTTTATTTCTTATTCTTGTTTCTAATCTGAATCTTGTTCCTATCTATGAAATATTGTTTTTCCAGATCCTCCACTAAATCTGTGAAATATTGCATCATTATTTGAAGGGGTTGGACTGATAAGGATCCATACCGGTGCTTCTTTGAAGGCTCAAGATAAATTTCAGCAAGGTTTTGAGCTAGAGGTTAGGGAAACTAAGCCTAGTAATTGGAGAATTCGAAATTCAAGTGACAACTTGATGGTGCACTTAAAATATTTGAAAAAAGAGAATTTTGAAGGACACCATGCAAATCGATAAAACTGTAGAATTTATTAAGAGATCTGGAAATGTCTAGAAACCGGTGAATTTTGATATTCTTGTTGAAGAAATCAGTATGTCTCAAAACTGTAAAAACGATGAAAGGAACCAGCATGTCTCAAAACTGTAAAAGTGATAAAGATTTGAAGGGACCGGCATGTATATAAACTACAAAGAAAATTGATGTTGAAAGTTTTATGTTCTTTTGTTCCATATATTGCAGTTGAAGACTATATAAACCATCTTTTAATGAGGAGTTTCATGATTTGTAACGTGTAGATATAAGGTTCAAGACAAGAAATTGATAGCTTTCATGGCAAAGTTTTTTATTTAGCTTGGAGATTCAAGGGTAGCAACATAGAATTTCAAGCTTGTTAAGAAGAAGAAAAGAATAAAGATGGGGTCAGCAATGTAAGTGTCGAGGAGGAGTGATAGATTGTAATACATGGTTTACAGGAAATTCTACTCAAGATGGTTTGATACATGTGCTTGGTATAGTGGCTCACTATACCAGACAGTAAAATAGTGGAAATTTTAGAAAACTCAAAATATGAAAGTTGTAGATAAACATGAGGGCTAACTACCTGCAAAATTTCGTAGTAATTGGAGAAGAATTGTGCAAGATATACTAAAATTACTAGGACTGATTTAACACCCTTCTGCAGAAATTGAATCTAAAATTTGAAATTGTTAGAGTTGAAATCTGAAGAAAGTTAGAAGGTGAAAGTTGTAGGAAAACATTTAAATTAATCACCTGTAAAATTTCATAGCATTTGATTAAGAAAAGGGAGTTGTATTCAAATAATTGGGGCTGTAACAAGATAGGAATTCTGCAGAAGGTTTGGCCATAACTTTCATGAGGTTAGAGCTAGAATTTGGCAATATTTAAAACAGAAAACTTATAGATATTGATCTTAACTAATCACCTGTAAAATGGTTTAGCATTTGGTTGAGATATGAAAGTGTTATACTCAGATGACTAGAGCTAGTTTCTATACAAAATCTGCAGAATTTTAGTTTTACGTTTGGGCTTTGATTCTCTCATTATCTCGTTCAATGTAGCCTAGAATTCTCTTTTTCCAATCCAAAAACATATATCTTGTGCAGGATTTTTTACACTTGATAATATTGGGAAGTGGTTTGTCATATAAAGCCAATATATCTGTCTTCATCTTTTAGCATTATTAATGCACAATTGCTGGTGCTTGCGAATTGAGTTTAAAAACTTGTGAATTTGTTTTGCTCCATTGTAGTTTGATTTTACACCTACTGCTAGTGCTTGTGAATTTGTTTGGTTTGGTTTCAATGCATAACTTTATCTATTGCTTGTTGATTTTGATTTTCAAGTTTGGCTCTTTAAGAAATACACATATTAAGGTTGGCTTTTAAGGTTTGTTTGCTTATTTAAGTTCATATAATGCTTAAAGTAGTGTTTTCTTTCAAAGTTCTTTACTTTTCAATTATTGGAGATCTTTTTTTTTTTTCCCCTTTTTACAAAGTAAATAGCTTATTATCATCTTATGAATATGTAATCTTAAACTTGTATTAGCCTTCTTAAGCACAACTAATATCATGCTTTCTTTATGTGTTGTTTTTGCTTATTTGCTCACAAACATATAGAAAGATAAATTAGAATTAAATAAATGCCTTTTTTAGGACATTTATTTGAAGATTTTTTTTTTCCCTTTTTACAAAGTAAATAGCTTATTATCATCTTATGAATATGTAACCTTAAACTTGTATTAGCCTTCTTAAGCACAACTAATGTCATGCTTTCTTTGCGTTGCTTTTGCTTATTTGCTCACAAACATATAGAAAGATAAATTAGAATTAAATAAATGCCTTTTTTATGACATTTATATTTCTATGTTCATTGATGATGGTAAAAACTTATTCACTTAGATTAAATTATACTGATGGATATCATGATTCTGTGTTTTAATTGTGATATACATTCATCGTTGACATTTTTTTTTTTTTTAGGATTAACCTGGATTTAATTTTGAAATTATCAAATGGACAAAAGTTGGATAGATTAATCTGGGGTAGGTTTTCTTGATTTTGCATTTCGAAATGCATCTGGTAATGGAAAAATATTGTGTCCTTGTGTTAAGTGTATTAATTGATATATGCAAATGCATGATGAAGCTGTATGCAATGGCTTTTAAGGGGTTAAATTTTATGAATTTGCCATGGGGTGAAATCTTCTAGTAATGTTCGAGCATAATCTTCGTATATGGAGACCATCCATTAATGTGGGAGAAAATGTCCAAAATTTCACTTCTACGGAATCTAATCTTCAAAGATTACATACAGTAGTTGAATTGCTCCATGAGGTTTTAGGAGTAGCTAAGCCTGTGAACTTTGATGTGGGAGTGGAATCTAATGAAGAGCCTGGTGAGTAAGAATGGAGATTTTCGAATTGGCTTGAGGAACTGGATTGATCTAGTATTGAAATAGAAATATTTGATTTTTTAAAAAAATCTAAAAAGTCTCCACACTAAACTCGACTGGAAATAAGTAAGCAAGACAATTGTGGAGATTTTGTGATATCCGAACCAAAAATTGGACCGAACCATCCATATTGTACTCGATATCCAAATCGTAATATATATATATATATATATATATATATATAACTAGTTAAATCTCTCAATTAGTATATATTACTAATAATTAGACTATTTATTAATTATTAATTAGTACTAAATATTAAAAAAATTTAATTTAATATTTAATATGTAAGTTATTAGTTGTAATTTATTAAATTATCATTTATTTATTTTAGTTTTCAATGATTAAAAGTGAAAAATGTAAAATTTATTTTATTTTAATTTATAAAAATGTAAATTTTAATTTTTAATAAATTGAAATAACTAAATATTTGAACTGATACTGAACCAAATCTAATTGTCCTAAAAGACTCAAATACTCAAATTGAACCGTCTCAAATTTATAAAGAACTAAACCGAACTGGACTAAAAATTCAGGACGGTATTGATTTCAATTTTTAAAATTCTCAAAATTTCTATTTGATTTTAAAAATTTTCAAATTTCTGAATTGAACTGAACCGTAATCATCTCTAGAGCCTAATATCCAACATGATGGGATAGGTGTAGAACAACCTAGAGTGCTACCTACAGAAGAGAGTAGTGAATTTTTTAAGTTATTAGAAGATGTGGACAAAGAATTATATCCAGGATGTAAAACTTTTTCTAAGCTGTCTTTCATCTCGCATTATATCATTTGAAATGCTTGAACGGGTGGATGGAAAAATCATTGAACCTTATAACTTTCATCTAATTATGCGGGGCATGCATTGAACCTTTTGTTATATTCTTTGACATGTGTAATATTTATTTTACAGGGTTCTGGTGGCATCACAGTAAAAAGAAAATAGGCCAAGCTCATGTTATGAACCATTGACTCTAGGACAATGCAACATGATTGCAGAGAGGTTGGGGTTACCTTATTGATCAGGGCCTGTAGGCCTCTATCTCAGCTTCATAGTTGTCTCATGCTGAAAATGAATGTTGATGTAGAACATGAATATTTTTAATAAAACTTATTTGACATTTTAGATATTCCTTGAATTTTAGGAATTATATGTGTGAATGTGGGTGCCAAAAGGAATAATTATAGATTATCCATTATATCCAATTTAAGAATAAAATTAAATTTTCATAGTTAAAATTTTTTAATAAATTGAAATGGATTTTTTATTTCAAATATTTCTTTTTATTGGAGTTTATATTTATGAGTAAATTGTGATAATTAGAAAAATTTTAAAAAAATCTCATCTTCTATATTTAAGATTATGAGTAATATTTTTAAGATAAGGTTAACTCTAAATTTAAATAAAAATTTCAAAATTTTCTATAAATTAAGAAAGGAGAATAATATGTTTTTTTTGTCCTTTCTCCACTTTTTTTCTCTTTTACTTTTAACTCAATAAAACTATATTGCAACACAAATAGCATAACATCTTTTTTTTTCTGATAATCTAAATTACTCTTTAACATTAAGTAGGACTTGAAGAAGTTTAATTCAATTAGTAAAAATCTTATGAAGCATTGTGAACACTTCAATAAATACTTCAATCATCACATATTTCACTGTGGAGTTAGATAATTATTATTAGCAAGTTTATAAGGTCGAATGATGCATATATAGAAAATATAATATGACCAAATTCATTTTAAAAAACCAAATACTTATTTTCTAGTTATTTTAATAATTAATGTAAATAGCCCAGATTTAATTTATTCCCAAACTATTTAGATTTAGTTTTCTATCAAGTAATATAAAAATTAAATTTATTTATTTTTATTAATAAAAATAAATTATAATTTTTAAAATATTTAAAATTTATTTTTTTCAAAATCTTGACAAAATTGAAATCAATCAAATTTTTGCAATACAAAAATTTGTTGTTTTTTCTTTCAACTCAAATAATATATTATTTAAAATAAAATTTTTTAAAAACTTGAAAATTTAAAAATTTGTGCAATTTGAATTAATTACTAAGAATAATTGGATATTGTGTATTTGGTTCTTGAATATTTTATTTTTAAGATTGAAGAAAAATATATAAAAAACTCTATTCTAGAAAATTTTCATTGATTTTAAATTTTTTTATTAATTTTAAAATTTCAAAATTAATTTTCAAGATAGAAATTATAAAATTTAATTAAAAAATATAAAAAATCAATTTTTATTGTTGCTTGATAAAAAAAAAGATCTAAATAGCTTAACAATGAATCTGTTCTACTTGAATTAATTATTAAAAATAATTAAATATTAAATATTTGATTCTTAAATATCATATTTTTAGTTTAGATGTGTCAGAATTTTTTTAAAAATAAAAAATTGAATTAATTTTAAGTTTTTATGATCAAATTTCTTGAAATTTTAAATTTCATTTTTATGATTTCAAAGTTATAAATTATTTTTCTTAATAAAAGTGTAAAAAATATTTTTTTTTTATCTCATTTACCAAAAATTAGACTTAGATAGCCTAAAAATCAAAGTATTATTTTGATTAAAACCAAACCTTAAATGTAATGTTGATTAGACTAATTTAAAAAATGAAAGATCAGAAATCTTGTTACATACTAAATTTAAATAAAAAATTTTTTTATATTTTTATTGATAAAAAATAAAAATATTTAAAATTGTACTAATTTTATAATTTAATTTGTTCTTTTTTTTATTGTTTTGTATTTTGGAGCAATTTTACAATAAGTTGGTAGAGATGATAAATTATATTATAGACTTCTATCCAAACATCAACATGGACTAAGGGGTTCATGACACATACATAAGAGAAGAAAAATACTTATTCCTAGTGTGCACAACTTTTTATTTCCTTTTTTTTTTTGTTATATTTTTTCTTTTTTAAATGATTTTTATGTGTTGTTATATATTATAACTTTACATATTTTATATAATTATATTTATATTATATTATTATAATTATATAATTTTATATTAATTAATTTTATTAAATTAAATTATAATAATTATAATATATTATTATATTAAATATTAATTTATATTATTATATTAAAATATTATATTAAATAATATTATCTGTTAATTTCTTTTTTTATATAAACTATAGATTCATTATTAATAAACTGTAGGTTCATTTTTTTGTAAACTGTATGTTCACTTTTTTATATAAGTTATATGTTCATTTTTTGTCAACTATATATTCATTTTAGTATAAACTGTAAATTTATTTTTAACAAACTATTGGTTCGTTTTTTTAAGTAGTAAGTTTATTTTTTGGAAACTATAAGTTCATTTGATATAAACTATATGTCTATTTTTTACAAACTGTACGTTTATTTTTTACAAATTGTATGTTCATTTTTTATAAACTATAGATTTATTTTTTAAAATTATAGATTGATTTGGTATAGACTATAGAATCATTTTTTGTAAACTATAGATTCATTTTTTTATAGTTAAAGATTTTGATATTTTCAATGTTTTTATAATATTAAAATTGATAAACACTATAGAATTTATAAAATAACTATAAAATATATTATAATTAATCCTTACTTATTATATTCTTTTATTTTTAATTAAAGATTTTAATACAATTATATTTTTATTATTATATTATTTTTTATATTTTTATTTTATATTCTGATATTATATATAACATAAAATAAATATTTATTAGATTAAATAAATATATATCTATCTAAATTAATTTTTTAAAGTAAAAATCTCATTTATTAAAAAAATAAAATAAGAAAAAAAATAAAAAATGTATTAAAAGAGAAAAATATATTAAAAAAATACTTCTTTTTTTTTCTATAATACATGTCTGGTTCATATTTATATGAACATAAATTCTGATACAACAATCATGCGGAGACTTGTACATATCCTGGCCTTTTTCTCAGGTAGAAAACAATGATAAACAGCCTACCCAAATATAATATATTGAATTGAGCATGTGGACTTGGACGGACAATTTCTGTTTTATTCTACCTAGAATCAAAGAATAGAAAAAGTAGAGAGAATTCAATTTTTAAAATTCACTTTCTTTATATACATTATATATATTTTTATTTTATTTATAAAAAAAAAAACCGATTGCCACTTACCTTTGTTTTTTAGATTATATTTAGTTGCATTTAGAATGGAAAATGAAATTTTATTTTATAATTTCTATATTTTAGTTTGATATATTTAATAGATGAGAATATAATTCAAATATTAATAAGATGTCATGATTACTTTCATATTCAATGTTTGATATATCCATAGAATAAAAATATAATTTTACTTTTAAATTTGATATATTTTAATAGAAAAGAATAGAATTCAAATATTAATAAGATTATCATAATTATCTCTATATTCAATATTACCATAATTATTCTTATGTTTAATAACTTTGTATTTTGTAAGAGAAATAAACTTATATTTTATAAACATAATTTTTTTAAATAAAAAATTATTAAAATAAATTTTATTTATTTAAATTATTTTAAATTTAATTTTCTGACATATCATAAAAGTTAAAAATTGTTATTTGAATTCTTAATTTTTAATGGAAAGTCTACTAATTTCTTAATTTCATTTTATTTGATAGGTATTAAATAATTTTAAGTATAGAAAAAATTAAAATATATGACCAAATTACCTTTAATTGAAATACTCAAAATATCAAAAAATTAATTCTTTTCACACGAGACAAAAAGTAAAATAAAAAAATAAATAACATATTCCTGATTTTCTAAAAAGATAGATAAATTGAAATAAAAAATAAAGAAATAAAAAATTCATAAAATTCTAAACCAAATAAAAAAGTATGCATCTAATCCAAAATTATTACATAAACAGTAATCATTTAAAGATAGATTAACAACTTATTCATAAAATCCAAAAGTTATGCAATATAACTTCTGATTCAAATATTAGAAATAAGTCAAAATTAAAAAAAAAACCAACAATGATAGCAAAATAAAAATAAATAAATAACGATAAACAAACCAAATATTTAAATATCCATCAATAATATTAAAAGATCAAATCGAACCGAATAAGTTCTGTTTGGTCTAATTTTTACTCACCCTTACCCATCAGTACAACTATCACATTGACTTGCCAACTGAAAATCTACACCACTCAATCAAATGAATAACGATAAGCAAACCAAATAAACATCAATAATATTAACAATGACTCAAAATAAATAAACTACATGCACAAGGCTGAGCAACTTATTCACAAATCAGCTCAACTATAAATTGAAATACATATACAGAATTTTTATGAAAGAACACAAAGAAACACATCAATAGCTCATACAATAGGTAGAATTTTCTAGTTGCATACAATAAAATATGTACTCTATAAAAAAAATTAATGGTATCAAATTCAATATATTGCCTATCCTTTTTAAAATATATAGCATATGTAATTAAAGAAATTAAATATTATTATTGAGATAAGGTCTAATAAACCTATATAATTAAAGAAATTGAAGAAATAAAATCTTAATATTGAGATCAAGTCTAATAATGATAAAAAAAAAAAAAAAAGAGAAGATGTATGGGAATGGAAATTTAATTTTATATAGTAAAAACATAAAACATCAATAATGGCGTTGTCATAATGAATTAAAATTTCATATGTTATTTTCATTTATCTATACTATATATAAAAGTGATTAACTAGGAAAAAAAATTTGAACATAAAAGTATATAAAAATTTTTTAAATTAACAATAATAACTTTAAATTATACAATTTAATTAGATAGATAAATATTTCTTTATAAAACTAATTATTAGTTCAATTTTTAAAATTTGTGATTATTTGCAATAACTAAAATAATGATTAAAGATATTTATATCTTTAAGTTAATGTTATTATATTTTTTAAATATTTTAAAATTAAGATAAATATAATTTATCTATCTATATTATGTATACATAAATCTATACTATATATAAAAGTGGCTAACTAAAAATAATTTTTTGGACATAAAAGATATATAATTTTTTAAATTGACAATAATAACCGTAAATTATATATTTTAATTGGATGATAATATTTCTTTATAAAACTAATTATTTGTTTAATATTTAAAATTTGTGATTCTTTAAATTAAATGAAATAAAGAATACAAATATTTATATTTTTAAGTTAGAGCTATTTTATTTTTTAAATATTTAAAATTAAGATAACTATACTATATATAAAGTGATTAATTAGGAAAAACTTTTTTAAACATAAATGGATATAAAACTTTTTAAAATTTAATTTGACAGATAATATTTATTTATAGAACTAATTATTATTTCAATTTTTAAAATTTGTGATATTTGAAATCTATATTATACTATTTTATAAAAGTGGTTAATTAGGAAAAACTTTTTTATATAACTTTTATATCCCAACTAATTAACTATTACAGGTTTTATATAGAAGACTTAAGACAAGAAAGTTAGGATCTCACCATATTTTGAGTTTGGTTATATATATATATATATATTGTGAGCTTTTATTGTATTTAGACTTATAGTTATATATAAATTCCTAGTAAATTGTACAAATTGAAAAATTTGTGTCGATATTTTGTGGGAGAATATCCCTTATATAAGTGATGTAAAATAAAATTCTATGCATAATACAAATATGATAGTGATGCATTTCATATAGGCTTAATTAATAAATCTCTCCTTTTATAAGTGACTTATATATTTAAGATGAATGGTTTTATGAAATGATTATGGACTAGTAAATTAACTAGATGTCCTAGGAGACCTAGGTCTCCTAAGCACCTATCATTGGCACAATAGAAGGTGGATTATGATAATAGCTATGATTTTATTTTCTTTTACTATTTTATCTATTTTTTTATCTCAATAAATATAAATTTATAATCATTTTTATAAATTTTATGATTTTTCTTATTTTGTTACAATTTTGATTAGATTTTTTAATTTTTTTTATCGAAGTGTGATTCTTTTATATGTAGATCATTATTATTCTTGATTTACAATATTATTAAAATGATTAGTTTTTTTATATAATAATTCAATTGTATTCATTTGAAAATAAAATGTTAAGTTTTGACCTATTGTAGTGATTGAATATAATGTACTTTTTTTTATTGTTATACAAAAGTCAATGCGTTAATAATCTTATATTGATTTTTCATCAATGAAAATTATTCTCTTTTATTTTAAAATATAAAATTTTAGAATGCATCATCCACGCATATAATTTATTGAATTTATAAATCTCTATGTAGGTATTAAAATATTATAATTTTAAGGTAAAGTATTTAATTGTGTGTGTATACACTAAAGTATAAAAAAAGTTTTTTTCTTTGTTGACACATCATTTTAAGTTTTATATATTTTAAAAATCACTTAAAACTTTTAATGATTAATATTTGTTTTTTTAATCTTTTTAGAAGTTTACGATTTTTTATTTTTTTACCATATATTGATGATAATTAAGGTGAAATAATTATAAAATATTGAATATTTTAAAAATATAAATTAATTATGATAAAATTAATTAATTTTAAAATATTAAATAATAATAAATATTAAAGTTGAATAGTTAGTCATAGGCGCTAATTAATAAAATTGAAAATTAAGTGCAAAATAATTGTAATACTAAAATTTTTAAGAGATGAATGGTCATTGAATAAATATTAAATTATTGAAAAAAGAAAATAAATTTAAGAGATAAATTTAAAATAAGATAACTATATATTTTATAATAAATTTATCATATAATTTAATTTTAAATATTTTGATTATATCCTTGTCAATAGAAAAGGATTATGATAATAAATGAATATATTAAAATATTAAATTATTTCTATTACTTAATCCATTAAATAAAAATTTTCAAATTATCAAATTAAGTAATTTTTTGAAATTAAGTGCTTAATAAAAAAATATTATCAAGCACACTTAAAATATTAAAAACTTCAAAAAACTATTATCAATTAATCTTAAAAATAAGTGCTGAATATTTTAATTTTAAATGTTAAATATGTTTATTAAACAACTCCTTAATTAAAAGCTAATTTTTTAAAATAACTTATTTTAAAGATTTTATAATTTTATAATAATTTTTATTTACATGAAATTAATATTTATAATTTTATATAAATGAAAATTTTAATAATTCAATTTTAATATTATGATTTTTGAACATCTTTAATCTATAAAAAAAAATTTGATGTTAAGTTCTTTTTCTTTCACCTAAAATTTATTTAAATATATATTTATATAGCCTTAATAAAAAATTATTTTAACTAAATAAGTTTAAATTATATTTTTGAACTTATCTTAAAAAATTATTTCCAACAAATATATAAATTAAAATTATTTTTCAAAATTAAAAAATTAAAATTAAAATAATAATAACTTTAAAATTTTAAAACTTTTAATTCTTTTCTTTTATTTCAATTGTATATAAAATATATCATGCATTACGCTAGAATTATTATAATACTAAATTTTAAATAAATTTAATATATATTTTATTAAATAATTAGTTAATTAATTAAATGATTAATTATTATTTTATTAAAAATTATTATCAAATAAATAAAATAATAAAGGAAATTTCTTAAAGTTTCTAATTATATAGGGAAGTAATTGTAATAAATAATTATTTATTTATTCATAATTTTAATTTTATGTAACACAATTATATATATATATATATATATATATATATATATATATATATATATATATATATCAAGATAACAAAAAAATGTCTGTTGATTTATATTTTAATTTTGTGTAATATAATTTAAACAAAATTATTAAATTTAAATAAAATAATTTTTAATAATTTATTACATTATTGATAATCTTTATATACTCAGAATTTTAAATAAACAATGAAATTAATTTAAAGTTTAGCTTTTTATTTAAAGTTATTATTTTTTATATTTTTTCTATTTTCCTATTTAGAAGTTGTTTAACATGTTATATAATCTTAACTTTTTATTTAGAATCATTACTCTTCAAATTTTTTAATAATTAAATTTTATTTAATTTTTTTTAATATAATATAAAATAATAAATACATATATATAATTTTGATATATAAGTTTAAAACTAAATAGGAGACTGAAATTAATGTTAGAAAAGGATGTCAGATTCCAAGTACCGAGCAAAACCATAACCGACCCATCAAAGAGCCACAGGGCTCCTCTCCACTGGATCCCTACGATTGACTCGCTGTGATTCACTGAGTCAGTTAGCTGATTTAGCTCGCCCAACTACATCCGATCTCTTTCAATTTTGATTGATTTGAGAATGAAAAAGAGACTTAGAAGCAGCCCCGACAAGGCGGTGGTGAATGTTTGGCAACGGGAGGTTGGCGAGCTCTCCACCCGGAATTTCGCCCACCGTCTCGCTGCTTCTGAGGTCTCTCTTCTTATTGTCTAATCTTAAGTCTCTAGTTGTCTTATTTACTTTTGTGTTTATGCATATTATGAACTTTAATCAAACTGTTGTATTTTCAATCTGGAGTTTTTCGTCTTTTTTCTCTTAATTGATCATCAAAAGGCATAAAAATAGCATTTTGGGCTAGTAGATATCCTTGATTATGTAAACTGATATGGGTTATTTGATACATAGCTGATATCCATGCCTGTGGTTCAAAGATTGATTTTGATTTAGGGTGTTTGAGTTTTAAGTTTTCAATTGCAATTATTGGCTCAGACTTTCTCTGTAGGGGTTTAATTATTTCAGCTTGCTGTTCTGAAAGCTTCTTCCTATGGTTCAAAACCAGAGCAGATTTATCTAGAATGAAATCAAGATCATCTTCCGTTGTTGGTTGATGTTGATATTAGTCCGGAGGGACATAGTGGACGCTGGTTAGTGTCTTTGGCAATTTCCTGTAGGGATTTTTGGTTAGAAACGAATTAGAACAACATACTTGACAGATATATGACTTTTTTCCGTATTTATGATAAGGGTATCTGCAGGCCAGCTTACAGGTCAATTGAAAGTTCCTTTCCGGGCAATCTTATGGGTGCATTCCTCAAATCAGGAGATATTCATTAGCTGTGGGTGCTGGTGCCAAAAAATCAAATCTAGAAAATCAAGGAAGGGATAAACTTCGTTAACCACTTGGACTAATCCTTGGGTTTCCAGATTCCGATACATGATTTATGCTACACATAAAATAAATAGGAAACTAATACAGGAAATTAGTTTTTTCTTTTTCATAATGTGTAACTTTTATTTTGCTCAATTCTTTATGAATTTCCAACTATAGACTGAGCTCTGAAGAAACAGTTGTGATGCCTTTCAGGATCTTGTGCTGCGACTTGATGTATATAGGAAGCTAGAGAAGCACAGAGGTTGTGTGAATACCGTAAGTTTCAATGCTGATGGTGACATTCTGGTGTCAGGTTCTGATGACAGAAGGGTTATACTCTGGGATTGGGAAACTGGGCGTATCAAGCTTTCTTTCCATTCTGGTCATAATAACAATGTTTTTCAAGCTAAAATGATGCCTTACTCAGATGATAGAAGCATTGTTACTTGTGCTGCTGATGGTCAGGTATATCATATGTTTTGAAAGGACACGATGTGTGATTCCTCATTTGTTTACAACTTAGTACCTGTGTTATTATAGATTCTACCTAAAATCTTCTTGGCCTGATATAATATCTATCATATAATTGCTTTCTGTATATATTCCAGAAAGCTTCATGAATCAAAGAGGGAAAGAGTGATTTCATCATGAAGTCAATAGATTAGGGTATATTAATATGCCAATATATATTCTTCATGAGAAATTTATCCTCTGTTCTAGGTTCAACATGTTCAGATTCTGGAAGGTGGAGCAGTGGAGATTGCATTACTAGCTAAACACCAAGGACAAGTTCATAACCTGGCTATTGAGCCTGGGAGTCCTCATATATTTTACACTTGTGGTGAGGATGGATTGGTTCAACATGTGAGATATGTTTTCCCTTTCTAATTAGCATATCAATTGGTAACCCTGTAGTTTTGTTTGTTAGAGTTATTAAGTAGCTTTGGACACCTAAATAGTTGCTTAAAGTCATGAATTGTTAAAGCTTTGATAAGTGCTACTGTTATGTAGGAAAATTTTGCAAATATGCTATTTTTAGGTTTGAAATATCTTGGTCTGATGCAAAAATCGGGCTGGAAAAGAAAAAGGACTGAAACACTGAATCATCAATTTCTGTCTGTATACTTTTCCTTAGTTTTCTCACCTTTAGCAAACTCACAGACGAATTGGCTGCTTGATTCTTTACCTTGAATGTCTTGAAGGACTGAGAAAGATTTGCATCCTCCCTAGTCATTTTAATATCTGTTTCTGTAGCTTTTAATCTTGTGATATGATTTTCAACTGTTTATCCATAGTTGGATGGTACCAGGATGTGACGGTGTAAATGTCATTTCAGTTTGATCTGAGAACTAGGCGTGCTACAGAACTTTTCACTTGTCAACCAATTGATGATAGGAAAAATTACATGCCAGTCGTCCAGCTAAATGCAATCGCAATTGATCCAAGGAACCCAAATCTCTTTGCAGTTGCTGGGTCAGATGAGTATACCCGACTTTATGATATCCGCATTTATAATTGGGATGGGTCAACTGAGTTTGGTCAACCTACGAATTACTTTTGTCCCCCACATTTGATTGGTGATGAGCAAGTTGGAATAACAGGGCTGTCATTCTCAGACCAGAGTGAGCTTCTAGTCTCTTATAATGATGAGTTCATCTATCTTTTCACCCGGGATATGGGATTAGGTCCCAACCCAGATCCATCCTCTCCAGTTTCCATGGTCAGTAATGTGAGTGGATTTGGATCTATGGATGCTGATGGTAAAGCTGCTCCCCAAGTTTTCAAAGGACATCAAAATTGTGAGACTGTAAAGGAGGTTAGCTTCTTTGGGCCTAAATGTGAATATGTGGTGAGTGGATCAGACTGTGGTCGGATATTTATTTGGAAGAAGAAGGGTGGAGAGCTCATTCGCGTCATGGAAGCAGATAAGCATGTAGTGAACTGTATTGAACCTCATCCCCACTCCACTGTTCTTGCTAGTAGTGGAATTGAGAATGACATAAAGATATGGACTCCAAAGGCCACTGGGAGAGCTATTCTGCCTACAAACATTGAACAGGTATCTTTTATTATATTGTGTTTAGCACTCAAAGCATATCCTTGAAATTTTTATTTAAATTGATGTCTAGGGCTTAGCGGGATGGTCTAACTTCCAAACAAGATAACATGTAAAAATCAAATAAATGTTGGTAAAGATGATTCTTTTGTATGATGTAATTCAACTTTTGTTAGACTGCATGTTTCTTTTTTGACAACTTATCTTCATGTTGTGGAATGCAGGGGGGAAAAAGATAAGGACGGAAACTATTAAATCTGAAATTTCATTTAGTTTTCAATGATCTGAAAAAGTTAAAGAAGCTCATAAGAATACTCATATAGGCATCAAAAAAATCACTAACCCTTATATCCAAGCAAATATGAAAAATACCAAAATAAACCCAAATAACTATTTTCTAAATTTCCTCCCAAATTGTGTTCTCCAAAAATCCCTAATGGGTGGCTATATATTCATTCTGTCACTGTATGTCCCTGAATGACCTTCCAAGTTCTGATTGTCCATTAATGTTGAGTGTTCAGCAGGATGTACAATTATTTTTTATATGATTAATTGCTTTATACAGAAGACCTTTGTTTTATGGGTATTATTATTGTTGTTATTTTATTTCATTTGTTGGGGGAAAAGTTTTTTTTGAGGGGGAGGGGGTGGTTGGGAAAGTGTTGGCTAAGCATTATAGATATGTGGTTATTGGCTGTTTTTTCCAATTTCACATTTTTGGTGGAAGGGGGATTGCAGAAAAAAGGGAAAATACATACATGAAGGTCTTGTGATGACTCCTTGTGAGTCTGCTCTGATTGGTTGATTCAATTAGTCTATGGTAGTCTGAGGAATAATTAATTTTTAAGTCAGTATTCTCTGCTGTTAATTGTTTGGAAAAGGTTCTGAAGCTTGATTGCCCTCGATGGTTTGCCATTGGTGATGACGATGAGGATGAAGACGACGACAATGATGATGATGAAGATGATGATGATAATGACAACGATGATGATAGCGATGGTGCTGATGATGATTATAATGATAATGATTGCGATGCAGATGTTGATAATATTGTTGATGGTTATGGTGATGCAAATGATGATTCTGATTCACTCTTTCTGTGTTCAGCTGAAACCGAAGCCTAGGGGCTGGATGTATCCTGTAGCTTCACCTCAGGACCTGATGTTGCATCTGTTTTCATGGGAAAGGCAGAGAACTAGCCCAGAGCGCAGTGAAGAGAGTTCAGCTGCTGGCAGGGATCTTTTGGAGCTTATACTGACATTTAATGCCAACAGCGATTCAGATGATGGAGGGGATACTTCAAGTCGTAATTGTACGTAACATTGGACTTAAGTTGAACTTTTTGGTGTTGCCTCGCAAATTTTAATGTCCGTAATTTTATTCAAGTTCTTTTTGATTCCTAAATGATTACGTTCGCCCTTGTTATAGTTAAATTCATTTTCATACAATCAATATATGTAATAAAATTTTGATTCTAGATTCAATTTTAAATTAATGATTATGATTTGTCAACTAACTATTTATTTGAGATTGTCAAAATGATGATTAGGCATATTATATTCTTATATAAAATTTTTAATTAAAAATAAGTGTAAATAGAAATGAAAAATTATTGAAATAAATTGTAAAATAAGTAATTAAAAAATATAGGTTAAAAATAGTGATAGTGTTTATATACTATTTATTTTAAAATAAATTTTATTTATTTTATTAAATATTTTTAAATAATTTAAATAAATATTAAATTATAAGTATAGGTTATTAGGGGTGGACATCATTCTGTGAAAATCGAAAAATCACACTGAACCAAATTAATTTAGAAATTTAGTTTGGTTTATTTGGTAATTTGGTTCGGTTCGATTTCAAAATTTAGAAATTTCAATTTTATTGGTTTGGTTTTGAAGTTTTAAAATTTCGGTTAATCGAACCGAACCGAATTCTATTGAAACTGCATCGTTTTATGTATATTAAGATAACCTAATTGTCCTTCAACCGAATTCATCTTCATTCATGATGCTGCTCACTCATACTTCGCCCTCTCTCCCTCTGCAATCTGCTTCGTCCTCACCCCACACTCTCTTTTGCTTCATGCTTTCCATCTTTATCACACTCTCTCATCCTCATTACACGACAAGTCACACATTGCAGATTAGCAGCAGCTCTAAACACAGCAGCAGCAACTCCTCGTTGTCCTCATCATGCAACAACTCATTGTCCTCACGCAGCAGCTCATTATCCTCATCGCATTGCAGCAACAACAGCTCCAAATGAAGCTTTGCAGATCGTTGTCCTCACATAGCAATTCGTTCATTGTCCTCATCGCACATCACAACTCTCTGCCAAAGAAGTTTTATAGCTCCTTGTGCCATTCGCAGATCCTTAGTGTATGTAAATTGATTTTGTTTTTGATAAAAAATGAAATTAGTAGTCTGCCAAACCATTGAAATTCTTTGAGAAACTTGTATGTTTCTTAATTCATTAATTACTTTCCTTAAGGGATCTGTCCTATTTGTCGTTATCTGTGTTTCTAGTTTAATTGACTGAAGCTTCCCATACAAAAGAAGGGGAAAAAAAGAGGAAAATTTGATGCTCCGATTTCAATTTTCTTGTTGTAACTAAAACAATAACCTATATGTTCATAGTTTCTTAATTTGCTTAAAACCCAAATTTTGAAATCAGAGGTTTTAGCTGTGAATATTATTTAATCCAATATTAAACAAATTAAGTATTTGGCATAGGTTTTATTACATGATATAATTCAAAGATATTACTTTTGACACAGAGAATAAGTTATGAGGTATCAACATGTGAATACCAGTAACTGAACTGAAAGCAATTCTGATTGACTTCTAACTCAAAGGTTACCTGAGTGGTGTTTTTTTAGTTGTTGGCATAGTGGACATATATATATTTTTCCTTGTGACATAAATTACTAATTTCATTTTATGGCTCCTAGACGATGTTCCATTAGAGGTAGTGAATAATTAAAAGAAAACCCTTATAGCACCATGGTATTGATTGTACATGCAATTAAGGATTAATTTCATTTTAATGTACATGTAGTTCAATATTAATGTATATGCAATGACTAATTTACATACATTTTAATTTACATGCATTTCAATGTACATATAGTTAAGGACTAAATGTATATGCAATTTAATACTAATGTATATTGATCTAGGTCCATGAAATAACATGAACAACAATTCTAAAATTTCATTCATAGTCCATTGGATTCTTTAACTATTTGAAGCTATACAAAAAGGTCCAATCGATGATGGTGTTAAAAAAAACATTAACATAATGGATTCAAAAAGTTAGTTTGATCACAAAATCAATATCAATATATATTATTAATTCTAGTCTTAGAATTAGTTTTAAATCATTGTTTAAATTTGTTGATAGAAAAACAAAAGTTGACAACTAAGAAGAAGCAACATCGAACAAAACAAAATTAGAAAGCAAAAAGGCACATAGTTGCTCCAAGACTGAAGTTCTTTAGAATCAGCGGACTTTGCAAGGTGGTGAGCAACTTTATTTCCATCCCTTATTATGGAAGACCATTAGCAACAAATTAGAACTTCTGCAACAACTCTAATTGCATCCAAAATAATCTTAAACTCATTGAACACTTCCTCTCTAGACTTCAAGCATTTTATCAAGTCTCATTGTCACTTTCAACAACCATTTCATTCACCTGGTTGGCATGGGCAAGATTGGTAGCCAGCATAATAGCTTAAGCCTCTACAAAACACTAGATTGTTGGAACTTAACTACTTTCCTGGTGATAAGGCATAAAAGTGCATATTTAATTGTGGTAAAAATTCTCCTATTATGTGCTTAATTTTCAATCTTAATTGAATTTTATATTTAAGAAATTAAAATTTGATATTTGAAGTGCATTAGACTTGAAAATGAGAGATTAGATATCAATTTGCAAGATTCTTCAATTTTGGGGTCAAAAGAGGTAAAATTCAGTTTGGGCCAAAAAACTTATAATGATAAGACGCAGACACGATTTGACAATCTAGGGCTGATAAATTTAAGAGAGCAAGGAGTTAATTTTCAACTTGATTTTTATAAAAGATCCTATCTTATTTTGGATATTTGACTTAAAAGATTTACCCTAAATTTATATCTTTTTTTGTTATTTTTCAAAACTATTTAAGAAGCCAATTTCTATAGAGATTTTTTGACAGATCTTTGAGAAATTTTTGTGTTATAAATAAGAGTTTTTACTCTTATGGGGGGGGGGGGGGGGTAATTAGCAAATGAAGAGTGCAAATAACATCAATTGAAGACATTCTTGTCTTCCATTGAACTCATGATTATATCTCTTTTTCTTCTACTTTCTAGTTTTCTTTCTTTTTTCATGAGCTCATTTTCTTGTAGCTAAGGCTATGAAAATCCTTATCACTATAATGGATTGATTTTTATTTTATTTAATCAAAATATTTTTATTTTCATATTATCCATGAATAATTCATGGTATGAGTTAAATGGTATATACAAATATATACATGATTAATATGATTGTACAGCTTTTTTACAAAATTTAATGTCTTTTCTATCTCGAAAACTCTGTAAAGGAATCTAAAGGTTACTTGATAAGAGTAGAATTAATATATCTGAGGAGAGAATATTAAACAATTTTATGAAAAATCTAAACTTACAAAAATAATAAATTATATAGGTTGAATTTAGTTCATTGAAATCCATTGGAGTGGTTAAGTAGACCAATAGTCTTAGTGTTTTAAATTTGATTCTTGAAACTTTAATTGTTTATTGCTTTCCTTTTATTTGCTTTTAGTTTGTAAATTTTTGTAGTATATTTATTTTGAATTTGCATAATTTAATTACTCTTTTAATTTTGATTGTCTAAATAATCAAAGGTTAACTATAGTTTTAGTACTTAATTTATTAAATACTCATGAGAATGATATTTTTTTTTTACTACTTGATAACTAATGCACTTACTAGGATTATTTAAATTTCAGTTATCAAGTTTTTGGTGCCGTTGTCGGAGATTTAACTCTAAAATAATATTAGAACTTATTAATCTTGGTTACTTTGGAATTTTCTATTTTTTAATTTAACTTTTAATTCTTGCTTGTTCAAGTTGATTAGTACGTGACATACACTAGTGGTGAGAAACTAGTGACATTTGATCCTAAAATAGAAAGAATTTTTCATACATTTTGAAGAGCTAACAAAGGTAAAGAGTAGGAGCAAGTTTAAAATAGAATGGTGGAACTAGTGAATGCCAATCACACTCTTTTGGATTATGCTTGTCCAACAATTGATGGTGCTACTTTTGGCATCAGCAAACTGACAATCCATGAAAACAACTTTGAAATCAAGCCAACAATCATCCATATGATTCAAACTAGTGTCCAATTTAGTGGGCTACTAAGTGATGAACCTAATGCACACATTGTCAATTTCTTAGAGATTTGCGACACTTTCAAGCATAATGAAGTTAGTGATGATGCTATTAGACTTAGACTTTTTCCTTTTTCATTGCAAGATAAAGCTAAGGATTGACTTAATTCATTTCCTTCAGGTAGTATCACTACATAGGCTAATTTGACTAAAAAATTTTGGTTAAGTATTTTCCTCCCTTTAAAATAGCTAAATTGATAAATGATATTACTACTTTTGTTCAATTAGAGAGAGATAGAGATTATATGAGGCTTGAGAGTGATTTAAGGAAATGCTTAAGAAGTGTCCCCATCATGGAATACCAGTTTCGCTCCAAATTCAAACTTTTTAAAATGGTGTTACTTTATCTAATTGATAAGTTATTGATGTAGCGAAAGGTGGTATAATTATAAGAAAATCTCCTAGTGAAGCTTTTGAGCTAGTAGAGGAGATGACTTCTAATAGCTACCTATGGAAAAATGATAGAGTAGATCAAAGGGGATATAGAGTACATAATGTTGATTCTTTTACTACTTTATCTGCACAAATTACTTCTTTGAATAAAAAATTAGATAATCTTAGCACTATATGTCACTACAATAATGTGTCAATATATTTTAAAAAAGAGTATATACATATCATTGGGACTTGGGACTTCATATGGGTGCATTAAGAAAAAGGCATCTCTAACTTCATCTCTAGAATAGGGCCTATTAAGTTTCATGTTCATCTCATTGGTAACACATTTTTGCATCTCAACTAAAGCTTCATCTACATTTGATGGATTAGGAGTGGCAAATAAAGAGTGAAAATAATTAATATATATAAGCTCCACATATCCATTGAATCCTTCCAAGTTCCATTTTGATCCATATGCCTTCTAATAGTTTTTTTTTTTCCTTTGAGAAGCTTTTTGGTCAAAATATTCTATATTTTTATCCTCTTCCTTCAACCAAAGAGCTTTAGACCTTTGCATTCACAAAATCTACTCATTCATCAACATTTCTTCTAGCTCTTCTTCTACTCTCTAGCATTCCTTTATATTGTCTACTCTAGGCAGTAAAAGATTAGACCCATTCTAGTTTTTTCCTCTTCATTTTAATGTTTTTCTAAACATTCCTCAAAACTTCCTAGTTCCACCTAGACAAACCTGTTAAATAATTCTTTATTTTTTTTATTCACTCCCTTAATATCACAACTTCCTATAACCCCTTCCCATATATCTCTCACTACATTCTTGCAATCTTTCCTTTGTACCCATATGGTTAGAAACTAAAAACCTTTTGATTGCCTTCCATGCCTCACTAGCCTTACCTTCCCAATCAATTAAAATTAGAGCATGATTTGAAGCTTCTCATAATAAAGTTAGCACCATAAATTTTGGACATGACAATTGCTAATTGAAATTCCCAAATGCTTTGTCCAACCTCTCTTTAATACCTTTCTCTTCCCATTACACCTACATCAATTGAATTGGTTACCTCTTCACCCAAGGTCATGAATCCTAATATTGTGAAAAGCCTCTCTAAACCTTTGCATAACACTTCAGTCTCTAATTTGTCCTCTCTCTCTCTCTCATGGGTCCTTAATATTTCATTAAAATTACTAGTAACTAACTAATCATTATGTACCTCACTCCCTAACCTCATCAAAAGATCCCAAGACAACCATTTCTCATTCTCTGTAGGCCAAATGTAGAAAGCCATGAACCTCCATTTTTTCTTGTTGCCATAATAAAAAAATATCAACATTAATGTGATGTTTAGAATTAAACCTTTTACAAACCTTGACATCACCATTCCAAAATAAAATTAAGCCTTCATTTCTTACTACACTATCTATTGTCATTTAGCTATCAAAACCCATAAACCTTCCAATGACATCAACTCTTAAAGCTACAAGTTTGAATTCCATGATAAAAACTAAACTTGGGACATAATACCGTAGCAAAGTACATAGTGTTATTCCATGATAAAAACTAAACTTGAGACATAATACCGTAACAAAGTACATAGTGTTCTAACTATCTAGGGATTCTGCAATCCTTGACAATTATGGCTTAAAGTTTTCATCATGAGCAGTAGACTAGGTTGCATTCCTAATTGGCTGATAGAAAAATATTGTGACCTTGAGCAGGTCAAGCTTAATTCTTTTTCTAAGCCATAATTCACCTATACCCCTTCGCACGTCTTTGCAACCTCTTCATGGTTGTTACGTTCTCCATGCTTCTTGAACACACAAACATTTCCCACCTTATGTATGTTTGTATTTTGAGCATTATGTTTCCATTTTCAAAACCTTCAAAACCATCATAGCCAACGAATTATTGTTAGTAGTATCACCACCATCACTCCCCATCTGAATAGTAGCGTTTTGTTGTTCGTGCTCATTTGTACTACTTTCTAATTCCACGATTTTGGTAATCCCCATTTCATTCGTGTTTGGTTATGTCCCATGTTCATTACTTGACTCTTTTCATTGACATCATCATCAAAATTTAGTTTCTTCATGAGTCCAACAATCAATTGCTAGGGACAATTGACATCATTGTCAAATGATTATTTATAATAAAACTATGTATCATTATTTTATATTGTATTTATAGAAAATTATCATATTAAAATAATTTTTAAATAGAAAATTGAAAACTAAATTGTCATATAAAAAGGTCTTTTAAATATAAAATTAAAAAAACTTAAATTGTAACAATTCTAAACAAGAAGCTATGATCATTAAAAAAAATTATGAAGAGAAAATTATAAAAATTTAAAAGTAAAAATTCTAAATAAGTTTTAAACAAAAATTAGAAAACCTAAAAAGTAAAAAAAAATTCTAAACAAGAAGCTAAATTTTAAATTAATTCTATTAGTTATCCAAAATTTTGAGTATGTAAAAATAGTGGCATTCTAATACATTGTTAGAAATTATTTTGTTTAAGTTTAATAAAATTTCTCTTAAAATTTAGCATATAAGATTGAAAGTACAAATGAGTAGGTAATCCTTTATTACAACCACCTCACATATGTATAAATAATTTGTAACTATCTGTTAATTTTATTTTTAATTATGTAATACTTAATGTTATTTTATTTCATTGATTCTCGAAATTATTTCGTTTAAATTTAAATAATTTTCTCTTAAAATTATGTCATATAAAGATTGAAAGCATGAATTTCTTTCTTTGTTACAACTATCTCCTTATACAATTATAAATTCTAAACAATTTTATTTTTTTATTTACTTGATAATAACTTTTATAAAATAATAATTAATTATTAAATTAATTGTTTAATAAAATAAATATTAAATTTATTATTATTATTATTATTATTAATATTATTATTATTATATTGCGCAACGTGTGAGTTTGCAACTAATTTCAATCATAGTCAATTGAGTTCTTTAACTATTTGAAGTAGCATAAGAAAGTTTAGTTCATGCAACGTTAGTAAAATGTTAACATATTATTTCAACAACTTAAATGAGTTTTACTCTACATTTTCATTAGTAATTCTTTAAATTCAATTTATATAAGATTTTAATTTATAATATTTCAAAATGATCATATTAGAGCTTAAAATTACCATATTTGTTTTTTCCCTCTATCCTCACTTAAAGACAAATTCATTAATATAGCTTATTTTTTTAAAAAAAAAGGTAAGTGCGTGAAATTTATCTTTTTTTTATATATATATTTCTCTTACTTTTTTGCTTTAGTTTCATGTCTTTTCCTTTATTATTTTTTTTATGACATGTATTAGTGAATTTGTGTCATTAGGTGAAGATGGGAGAAAAAGTGATGTTTAAATTATAGCAATGCTTTTAAAATTAGATATAAGATTGAACTAATTAATTGGCTAATTTTGGATTTAGCCAGTTTAAATGATTCAATTTAATAGCGTAGTTTTTTATTTTTTGAAAAAAATATAAAAATAATATTTAAAACCTATTTAAAAAATTAGAAAAAAAATATAATACAATGTGTTGGCCCCTAAGCACAAAGAAGGGGGTTGAATTAGAGGAAAATTTAAAATTTGGTGGGAAGGATTTGATGAGATGGAAATAGAAGATGCAGGAGAAGGGTTAAAGACATAAGATTTTATAGTGGTTCGACTGTTAATAACCTTATGTCCACTCCCCAATTCTTCTAATTGGGTATTCTACTATCACTAAATGGTGTTTTCAAGTTTATACTAAACTTTTACACTATCTATTTTATGGCTCATACCCAACCTTACAATTTGTGTTTCAAGGTTCACACACAACCTCTCAAGTGCTTTCCCAAAGGCTCACACATAACCTATACAAGAGTTTTATAACTAAACTAACTCTCAAACCTAAAAACACTGGTGTTTAATGCTCACACCTAACAATAACAATTCACATACAAGAATTAAATGAATAAAGATTGAGAAACAAGTTTGCAAGAGTTTTGCCACAGTTAAATGTTATTCTCTTACATTTAAGTCCATTTGGTGGAGTATTTATAGACAACAATTACCAAAGAGATGTTACAAATAATCTATGTCTAAATCTTCAATTTGTGCTAAATAGATCTTGCATTTCATTTCTGTCAGATAGATTTTGCAGTTGTGACTGATCATTCACGGTTGTGATTTTTATTCTTGTACAAAAATTTTTGAATTCACGGTAGAGAATCTCATTTGTATCTAACAACACACCACCATTAGTCTTCCTAGTAAAATAGTCTTTATGTTCTTCAAGCTAGATAAAAAGTCGCGGTTACGATTTATTTTTCTCTGGGATGCGATGGTCACCGCAAATCTTTATGTTTGACGAGGAGATGTTGCTCCATCAAGTAGCGGTCTCTACCAACATTTTACCCTCACAAATTTTGATATATCAATGACTCTTTAGGACACTTAGCATTCTTTGGTTGGGGACTTGATTCCCTCTAGGCAAATGCAAAAGTTACGGTTACGAAGATAGACACGACTTTCACCGTGAAATCTTCTGTTCCAACTTCATCAATTTCTTGGCTAAATCGCAGTTATGATTTTCTCCGCAAAATCATCTAACCCAACTTCATCCATTCTTCTTACAAGATAGTAGTTGCAAATTAGGATGCCTTTCATAATACTTGAAACTTAGACTTTCATTAAACTTTCAATGTAAACCTATCTAAAAATATACAAAATCAATACTTAAAATTGATGTTAGAACATATCAATCTATATTGTCAAGATTAAAAGAGAGTTTTGACTTAGGTTTGACCAAATTAGTCCAACAATCTCCCCCCATCCTTTTTGATTTTGACAACTTAGATTGATTTTGCAAAGAATAAAGAATGCATAAGTGTGAAGTTAAGATGGTTATCAATGTTTGGCAATTTAAACTTGTTAAGATATTAACAAAACTTGAAATTTTGCTCCCCCTTAAATTATACTCCCCCTTAATTATAACATGCAAATTCACTCTCCTCTTTTATCAAAATAAAAAAGATAGGATAAAACAATTATAGGGATATGCAAATAAAGAATATTAAGAACAACCATTGAGGGAACACAAACTTCAACTTTTATTAATATCAAACAATTACAAAATAAATTCAAACATGGAATAAAAAACTTGTTGGATCACATAGTTATGCCAAAGAAAAAAAGAACACAAACAAAAGAAAATTACAAGCTTAAGTAAGAAAAACTAGAGGGATAGAGAGATGTCATTGTCATTATCTCTAACTTTTTCATCTCCTCCTCTTTATGCCTCATCTCTTTTTTCTAGTTCTTGGTCTTCCTTTTCCTTTAGGGTATCTTTCCACTGCTCAAAGTCAGAAAGATGACAAGGTGTTGCACTCACCTTCTTTTGAAAGTCCATTAAGTCATTGTGGAGGTAAGAGAGAAGAAGAAATCTCCTTTTATTCATCCTCATCACCTTATCCAACTTTTTATTTATGAAAGAGAGAGAGATGGAAGAAGTTCTTAGTTTGGCTATGAGCTTAAGAGAAGGAATAGGTTTGGCACTTTCCTTTATCACAAGGCTCTTTCTTTTTAAAGCATGAGTGATTTCTTACTTTTTTGCCACAAGATCCTAAGGTATACATATGGGTATCATGATTGATTACCTTAACATTAATCAAATAGGGCAACTTAAGGAAGTTTTAGGAGAGTAAGTATTTTTTGGTGAGAAATTTTTCATTTTTCTCATTCGGGGCTCCCAGAAACCTGTATACGGCTGTGACATGAGAAGGGAAGATAAATTGACATTTAAGCTTTGTACTCATGTGAAGCAATTGATCCACAAGGTACTTGCTTGTTTGAATTAGCTTGTTTTTGGTAAGGCAAAAGAGAAATGCTAGGTCTTTTTAGGAAACTTTTTCATTCCCATTACCTTCAGCATTGATAGAAAAAGTTATGATTCTGTGAAGAAGCCAATTGGTGAGGGTCTTGATATATTTGGCCAGAGAAGTTTTAACGTCATCTTTGGTTTCAATAGAAATCTCTGAGTAAAATTCAAAATAGATTATATCAAGAGCAGAGATAATGAAAAGAATATTTTCTCCAATTTGAAGGTTAAAAAGAGAAGAAAGTTGAGAAAAGGTTATGAAATAAGGGTCCTTAAAAGCCCTAAACACCATCTTGTACAAACTTGCTTTTAATTCAACCCTTTTGCTTAAGGTGACAGTGCCCATAAATTCCTTGGCAATCTCTTCACATCCTAGTTCATCTTTGAATATGAATTCGTTCCAACCAAGGTTTGAGATAAAGGCATGAATCTCTTCCTTGATGCTAAGAGATTCAAGGAGAAGGGTAGAAGGGATTTTGTTTGATTGAATGATTTTATTGATGTTGGCTTTGAACCTCTCCTTTTCTTCCTTGGTAATCCCTTTCATAAGATGAAAGGAAAGAGGGTTTTGAGACTGGGCAATGCCCTTCCCCATTTTTGCTCTGGTTATTTTCTTTAATGACATGAAGGTTGGGGTTGAGAGAGTTTTTGAAGGCTTAAGAAGAGAGATGAACAAAGATGAAGAAAAAGATAAATGTGGAATAAAAAAGTGTTAGGATGGCTTAAATAGGCAGAAAAATGAGCAAAAATGGTAACATAAGCATTAAATGAGGAGCAAGCATCAATTAAAGGTCAAATAAATCAATACCTGTTAGTTATTAGAATTTGCAATCATTATTAGCTGGTAGTGATTGCTAATTATGAATTCTATGAGTAACAGATAAGATTTCCTCAAAAATCGAAGGAGTCAACCATTAATAAATTTGAATTTTGAAAAAAATTCATGGTGGCAATTTCTAGTAACTAGTAATTGCGAATTGAGAGAATTGAGAGAAGATAAGAATTTTGAGAGAAGATAAGAATTTTGAGGAGTAGCTATAAATAACAATTGCAAATGGATAAGAGAGGTTGTGAATTACAAAGCAAAATGAAAAGCAAAGAGAAATAAGTATTGGCATTCTTATATGTGATTAACTTAATATAATGATGATCAATTCAAGCAAGTTGGCATAGAAAAGCATAATTGCATAATGAATTAACTCATCTAAAGCATTCAACATACAAAGTTATTAAATATATCATCCAATGAATGAAAGTAGATAAAAACAATGAAGCACATTAAGTAAGATCACTTTTCACCTTAGGGATCTTCCATCTAGCATCCCTAGTTCCTTCTTGATGAAGTTCATCCTTTCTTCATTAAAGGGGTTTAGTGAAAATATATGTAAGTTGGTGATTGGCGTCAATAAATTCTAACGCCACATTACCATTTTGTACATTATCTCTAAGAAAATGATGTCTAATGTCAATATGCTTACTTCTAGAATGTTAGATGTGATTATTAAAAAGATTTATTGCCCTTATGTTGTCACATTTGATGGGAATGTGATCAACATCTTGCCATAATCCTTGAGTTATTGTTTCATCCAAAGAACTTAGGTGCGACAACAACCCACCGCCATATATTTCATTTTGACGGTGGATAAGACAACCAAAACTTGCTTCTTGCTAAACCAAGAGACTAAAAAATTACATATGAATTGGCAAGTTTTGGAAGTGCTCTTTCTATCTAATAAACTATTGACATAATCCGCATTCGAATAACAAAGAAGACTAAAAAAGGAATTCTTGAGATACCATAATCCTAAATACAACATGCCAGGTAAGTATTTAAGAATTGTTTTGACAACATTTAAATAAGATTCCTTAAGGCAAGATTGGAATTTAGCACATAAACAAACATGATTTCGAGTCTAAATGCAATAAGATAGACAAGAGAGCCAATCATACCTCTATGCTTCCTTTCATCAATTGGCTTACCCAATTCATTTTTGTCAAGCTTGATAGTTGCACTTATAAGAGTCTTTACTACTTTGCATCCATCCATGCCAAAACTTTTGAGTAGATCATTTATGTTCTTGGTTTGTTTGATGAAGATGCCCTCTTTGGTTTGCTTGATTTGAAGACCAAGGAAAAACTTAAGCTCACCCATCAGACTCATCTTAAATTTTCTATTCATACACTTAGTAAAATATTCACAAAGAAATTCATCAGTAGCACCAAATATAATATCAACAACATATATTTGTACAATGACTATATCTTTATTCTGCCTTTTGACAAATAAAGTTATCTCAAGCTTAATCTTTATAAAGAGATTCATTAGTAGCACCAAATATAATATCATCAACATATATTTGTATAATGAGTGTATCTTTGTTCTACCTTTTGACAAATAAAGTTGTATCAACCTTGCCTTATTCAAAATTATTTTGTAAAAGAAATGAATTAAACCTTTTATACCAATCTCTTCGAGCTTGTTTTAAACCATAGTAGGCTTTAGTTAATTTGAAAACATGATTTGAAAAAGCATGAGATTGAAAACTAAGAGGTTGTTTAACATAAACTTCTTCCTCAATGAGACCATTCAAAAATGCACTTTTCACATCTATTTCACAAAGTTTAAAATTCATGTGACATGTAAATGCTAAAAGAATCCTAATGGCCTTTAATCTTACTACAGGAGAAAATGTTTCATCATAATCAATGTCTTCTTCTTGGTTGTAACCTTTTGCAACCAATCTAGCTTTGTTTCTTGCAATAAAACCTTGTTTATCTAACTTATTCCTAAACACTCATTTGCATCCCACAACCGTGTGTTCTTGAAGCCTAGGAACAAGTTCCTCAACTTTGTTTCTCTCAAATTGGTTGAGATCCTATTGCATAGCAATCACCCAACTCTCATCATCAATAGCCTCATCAACATATTTTGGCTCAAATTGAGAAATAAATACCATATTATTATCTAAAGCATCAAGTTAAGATCTAGTACTTACTCCCTTAAATTTCTCACTAATAATAAGATTCTTCGGGTGATGTTTGGAGAATCTCCAATCCTTGAAAATATCTTAAGCTTGGTTTTCTACTTGTTATCCTTAAGATCAATCACTATTTCTTTTGAAGTTGAATCAAGTCCAACTTCTCAAACTCACATGCAAGATTATCAATAAGAGAAGTTTTCCCAAATTAAGTTTACTAGATTTATCAAACACAATGTTCATTGACTTTCAACAACCATAGTACTTTTATTGAATACCCTATAGGCTTTGCTAGAGGTGGAGTAGCCTAGAAAAATGCCTTCATTTATTTTTGAATCAAAATTTCTAAGGTTGTCTTTAGTATTAAGATAACTTTTGCACTTAAAAACTCTAAGATATGAAATCTTAGATTTTCTACCATTCCATAGCTTACAAGAATTTTGTTTAGAATGGCTCTTTTGAAAACACAATTAGCAATATAATAAAGAGTATTGATGACTTTGGTCCAAAAGTAATTAGGCAAAAAATACTCATTGAACATAGTTCTAACCATCTCCACCAATGTCCTATTTTTTTTTTCTCTTTACAACACTATTATATTATGGTGTTCTAAGAGTAGAAAAATTATAAGAAATCTGATTATCTAAGCAATAAGTTTTGAAAGATTCATTTTGAAATTCCTTTCCATGGTCACTTCAAATAGAAGAAATGAAGTAACCTCTTTCATTTTGAACTCTTTTTGCAAAACTTTTGCAAGCATCAAAAGTGTCATTCTTAAGAGTAAGAAATGATACCTAAGTAAACCTAAAGTAATTATCAACAAGGAAAAATGCATAATGTTTTTGACCTAGACTAGCATTCCTAGTAGGTCCAATTAAGTCCATATGGTTAAGTTGAAGAGGTCTAGAAGCACTTATAATATTCTTTGCTTTGAAGGAAGTTTGGTGTTAGTTCCTTATTTGACAAGGTCTACATGTCTTATCCTTAGAGAATTTTATCTTTGGAAGACCTTTTACTAGCTCTCGTTTAGATAAACTTTGTTGGAGCTCCATGCTAGCATGACTAAGTCTTCTATGCAAAAGCCAAGCATCATTGCTAAGAGACACAAGACACTTGAGGGACTGGTTAGCCAAATTGTCGAAGTCAATTAAGTACATATTGCCTCTCCTTTTCACCCTTAAAGACTACTTTTTTATCCACAAAAGTGTTAACCCGACATTCTCTAGAGTCAAAGGTGACTTTATTATCTTTATTATATAATTGACTTACACTTAATAAATTATGTTGCAAACCCTCAACTAAAAGAACATTGTCAATAAGTGAACAACCATTCTTATCAATTATTCTAATGCTAATTACCTTACCTTTAGCATTGTTCCTAAATGCGACATTGCCATTTTTCTTTTCTTTTATGGCTATGAATAGCTTCTTATTTTTTATCATGTGCTTTAAGTATCCGCTATCCACATGCCAATCATTATCTTCATTGGTGGCTATCAAATAATCCTGCAAAACACGAACAAATTATCTTTGCTTAGGTACCCAAACATACTTGGGTCCTTTGGGGTTAGGTCTTGTAGGGTCCTCTAATTTAAGATGAGTCTTCCTAATATAGCAAAAAATGTTTATGTGACCAATCTTTGTACAATAATCATATTGGAGCTTAAACTTGTGAGTTTTCCCCTATGCACAACTTTAGTATGAGTAGGGGGCCTTCTCATACTATTGTGGTGAGCATGTATGCATGTGCATGAGTGATTGGGAGTATAAGAGAATTTTTTAGGTGTGTTTGGGTGAGCATGCTTCTTAGTGTACATGTATGCATGGTTAGCCTTTTTAGGCTTATTTTTTGAGCCTTGAGGTGTCTTTCCCTTACCTTTAGGCATAGGTGGCTTGGTTTTAGGATCACTTTTCCTTCCAATTACCTCAATACTTAAAGTTTGAGGTATTGATGCTTTAATGAATGTTATGAGAGAGGGTGTAGATGAAGAGGCTTCATTGAAGCCTAGACCATGTCTTACTAAGAGATGTTTTTGAGATGCAATAAGTGTATCTAAAGCTTCTTTCCCTTTGTGGAACTTAGAGATAAAATTTCTAAGTTCAATTACTTCTCCCTTTAAGGAATCATTTTCCTTTCTCAAGGAGTTAAGAGAAGATGAAAACTTATAAAGACTCTTTATAGATTTTTTGAGTTCTTCATTAGAAGTCCTTAATCCACTTACAAACTCATTTAAAGATTTAAATTCATCATCCAATTTTGAGCATTTCTTCTTATATGTTTTCATTTATGATTTATACTTATCAAATCTTAAAGTAAGAGCTTCAAAAAGTTCATCATCTACATCACCATATGCATCATAATTATCACTAGAGTGAGGAGAAGAAATAACCTCATTAGAAGAGTGCTCTTGTGCCATGAAGTAGAGATTGGCCACTTCTTCATCTTCATCTTCCTCACTAGGGCTGTCATCCTGAGTGGCTTTAAAACTTTTCTTTTTCTCATTGTCCCTTTTTTTTCTTCTTCTTCAGCTTAGGGCAATCATATTTGATGTGAACTTGCTTACCACACTCATAGCATGTCACTTCATTTTTCTTTTCCTTGAGGTTAGAATATGTCTTCTTGAAATTCATTTTATCCTTCCTTATCCTTGTTAGCTCCTTAGTCCTTTTACAAAGCATGACCAACTATTTCTCCTCTTTTTCACTATCATCATCATTACTTGAGACAACTTTCACCTCTTTATCTTTCATTGAGGATTTAAGAGCCAATGTGTTCTTTTTTGTTTTATCATTTTTATCCTTTTGCCCTCTCATTTTCTTCATTTCCCCATCCTTCTTCAAGGCCAACTTATGAGTGTGAATATTGCCTATGAGAACATTTGTTTGCACCTTTCCAATTTTTGGATTGGACTTGAATACTGCACACTCTAGCACTAAACTTTTTAAAAAAGATTTGAGTATTTTAGTGTTGACCTCATGATTGGTGAGAATTCTATCTAATTTCTTCATGTTTTTTATGATGGACAAGAGTTTATTCATCATGTCAGGGATGCTTTCATTGTCTTTCATCATGAATAACTCTCGTTTTGTCACATAGATTTCTAGCCTACTCACTAATATTGTGCCTTTAAGATAATTCTCCAATGCCTTCCAAATTCCATGGGCAGTAAGGCAATATTGTACTCTTCTAATCTCCTTTCTTGACAAGGAACTAAGAAGAATTGTCATTGCCCTTTTATTTTTTCCATTTAATCTTTTGTGTGCTTCCACCTATTCTTCCTAGGATCAATTCTTCACTTCCATCAACCACTTTGGTAAGAGGCTTTCATTCTTTTACTATTATGTCCCATAGATCCACCACATTTCTCTCTAAATATATCTCCATTCTATACTTCCAATGAGTATAGTTGGATCCATTGAAGTAGAGTTTGAGATGGGTGTGGATTCCTTTTTGTGCTATTGGACTTTTCTCTCACACTTAAGGTTTTGATTGAGACCAAACTCTGATACCACTTTTTGGCCTTTGAGTACTAAGAAGGAGGGTTGAATTGACGAAAAATTTAAAATTTGGAGGGAAGGATTTCATGAGATGGAAATAGAAGATGCAACAAAAAAGTTAAAAGACACAAGATTTTATAGTAGTTCGGGTATTAACGAACCCTACACCCACTCCTTAATTCTTCTAATTAGGTATTATGTTATCACTAAATGGTGTTTTCAAGCTTACACTAAACTTTTACACTATGTGTTTTATAGCTCACACACAACCTTACAATTTGTATTTCAAGTCTCACACATAATCTCTTAAGTGTTTCCTAAAGGTTCACACTTAACCTAGACAAAAATTTTTTATAACTAGAATAACTCTCAAACCTAAAAAGATTGGTGTTTAATGCTCACACCCAATAATATAAGAATTAAATGAACAAAGGTTGAGAAACAAGTTTGTAACAATTTGCCATAATTAAATGCTATTCTCTTGCATTCAAGTCTATTTGGTAGAGTATTTATAGGTAACAACCACCAAAGAGACATTACAAATAAACTATGTCTAAACCTTCAAGTTGTGCTAGGCAAATATAACATTTAATGTCCATCAGACAGATTTCACGATCGCGATTTTTCTTCTTGCACTGAAATTTTTGAATTCACAATAGAGAATTTCGTTTGTATCTAACAGTTAATCCATGTGGCACATCACCATTAGTCTTCTAATAAAAATAGTTGTTATATTTTTTGAGCCAGACAACAGTCACAGTAGTGACCGCGAATCCTTCTATTTGACAAGGAGATATGGCTTCATCAAGTCGCGGTCTCAACCAACATTTCATCCTTGCAAATTTTGATATACCATCCTTGCAAATTTTGATATACCAACGACTCTTTAGAACACTTGGCATTATCTGGTTGAGGACTTGATTCCCTTCAGGCAAATACAAATTTACAATCATAAAGATGAATGCGACTTCCATCGTGTAATCTTTTATTTCAACTTCATCACTTTCTTGGTAAGATTGCGATTGCGATTTTCTCTGCGAAATCGTCTAACCCAACTTCATCCAATCTTCTTGCAAGATAACAGTTGTGAATTAGGATGCCTTTCACAACACTTGAAACTTAGACTCCCATTCAACTTCCAATACAAGCCTATATAAAAATCTACAAAATCAACACTTAAAATTAATGTTAGAACATATCAATCTACATTGTCAAGATTAAAAGAGAGTTTTGACTTAGCTTTGACCAACCTAGTCCAACATAATAAAATAATATAATTTTTTAAAATTTTTATAAAATAATAGAAGTTTTAAGTTGAATCAGTTTGATCTAGTTTCTGATTTTGGGCAATTTTTCTGATTTTGATTAGTTTTTTCTAAATTTAACCAATTGTTAGGTGATCGATTTTTAATATTGAATTGAATCAAGCTACTAACCTATTATCGATTTTCCTTATTTGATCTAGTTCTCAAAATATTGGATTATAATTGCATAGGTTTAGAGTATCATGGATTAGAATGACACATAAACTACAATTAGACAATTGATAATGGAATACATATAAAGTGAACGCATTGAAGTTTTTAGGATAACATATTAATGTTGCATTAATATTGTTTGAATTCTTTAATTTTTTTATTACTCTAATTAGATTTAAAAGCATTTTTTTTATTTCTAACTATTTAGATCTATTTTTTAATCAAGAAAATATAACAAATTGATTTTTCATTTTTTATGTTAACAAAAATAATTATAATATTGAATCAAATTAGTCAAATTTGGCCAAACCATATTTTTATCTAGACAATTTATACTGAAAGCTGCTAATGTGCTTAATTAAGTGTTGATTTTGCAGGAAATAAATTTTTTAAAAAAAGCAAAAACTTCAGAAAAAAATTGGCTTCTCGATCAAGATTTGGGAATTACGACCATAATCAAGCTTTAACTTGGAACCAAAAGAAACAAATTACCACACGATCAACATGGTGCCTAAAATCCTTAGTGTGAAACCTCCATCACAACTGAGATAGGGAGCTTACAACTGCTACTTTTAAATTTCAGAAAAAGAGTTTCAACTATTAACGAGAAAACCATTTGATGCATGTCACGTGTTTAACTAGTTGTTTTGTATTTGAAGATCATGATGACAATGCTTAAGGTGCAGTCGTGATCAAGGATTCAATTTGACACAAAACAGTAGGTTGGTGTTGCAATCCACTGATCCAATGTGATCCCTAGATCACGATTAAGACTAGGATGTTGAGATTGCGATCCTTGTACAAAATTGGAGTGTTGCAACGACTAATCCAAAACATGAATAAAGGAATACTACGTGTCACTGGCCATTAGACACATATGAATATCGTGACCGTGAAATGAGAATCCTTAACGCTAAATGTTGATCACAACCATGATTGAGGTGTCTTGATCATGAAATTTATCTAACAAGTATTAAATGCACGATTTTCTACTAGACTTTTAGAAATTTAGTGCTAGTTTGTTTTTAACGGCTATGTAAAGATTGAAACCTATAAATACTCTACCAAATGACTTTGAATATAATAGAATAGCAATTTATTATGTCCAAACACTTACAAATTGATTTTTCAAACCCTCCTTTTTAATTGTGCTTGTACTTTGGTTGTTGAGATTGTATTGATTGCTTTGTAAAGGTTTAGTGTGAGACTAAACACTTGTAATTGAGAGTTAAGGGTTACTTTAGTTGAGAAATTGATTGTTAGATTATGTATTAGCCTTAAACATAAGTATATTTATGTTGGATGTAAGCCTATACTAAGAGTGTGAGTTTGTAAAATATCTAGTGTAGTTTGAGTGGCAGTGAAATATCTAATTGGATAATTAGGGAATGAGCATAGAGTTGATTAATATCTAAACTACTATAAATCTATGTTTTGATTTATTTCTTTCCTCCTTTCTTATATTTTAATTATCTAATCACTGTAAAAATTTAAATTTGTCTTGGTCTACAAAAGTCAACATGTAATTTTAGAAATAATTAATTTTTTAAAGAAACTTGAGAAAATTTAATATTAATTAAAATTTCTCAATTTACAAAATTCTCACTCTCTCTATACTCCAACTAATGCAAAATTTTTAATTTTTTGGGTATTAAAATATAATTATTTCATTTTTTATTTATTTAATATTTATTTAAATAATCTCAGTGTAATCAATATATATCACCCTTATAATTAAATTAAAAAAATATTGATTATAATAAAGTTCATACATTTGTGCTATTTGACTTAATTATTATGATAAATATTTTATAAAGAGAATTAAAAATAGTTTAATTTTTTATTAAATTAGATAGATATTATATTGGTTGAATTGAGAAAAACGAGTGAAAAATTTTTTAAGCTGAAAATTTTGATTATTTTAATTGTCAAGTTTCTTAAAATTTTTAAAATTAATTTTTAAACTTTTAAAATTAAAATTTTTTTATTAATAAACAAAAATGAATTTAATTTTTATATTGCTTTATAAAAAATATGACTTAAATAGTCTTAGAATGAATTAAATATATGCTAGACCTAAGTTAGACCTAAAAATCTATACTAGTTAAATTATTTTTGAGAATAATTAGACATTAAATATTTTTATTTTTTAGATTGAAGTAAATGTGAAAATGATTTTTTAATATTGAAAAAATTGATTGATTTCATTTTTCAATTTTCTTAAAAATTTAAAATTTATTATTTCAGAAATTAAAAATAATTTTTATTAATAAAAATGATAAAAAAAATTAAAATTTTTTTAATTTTTTTTTTTGTAAAAGCTAGATCTAGATAATCTGAAAAATAAAAGTATTATAATAAATAAAATTAAAAATTAATTTTAGATTTGATTAGATCAATTGAAAAAATTAAGGTATTTAGAATCAACTCGAAGATAAGTTTAAAGGAAAGATAAAGCAATATAAAAATCAGATTGAATATATATATATATATATATATATATATATA